>JASFAX010001074.1:0-53247 GCA_030737875.1 Allium sativum | reverse complement strand
ATGGATTTCATGCTTTCCAAAACTTGTTTCATAAAAAAAAACGTTAAATTTGTTCGCATCTAAAATCCATATTAAACCCATATTTGAATCATTTCCAAATTTCGAAATTTAAACCTTTAAATAATATATGAGAATTGAAGTTTATTTTCAAAACACTTCACTCGAATATTAAAAATTGATATTCAAGAATATATATTACTTGATGCGATAAATTTAAAACACCAATTTATTCTAAATTTAAATAATTTAAATATTCAATATATATATTTATACGCCTGATATCAATAAAATAAAATTTGTTCAATCTCCTTTAAATTTCAAAATTTTAATAATTTTTTTTTCTTTTGTTCAAACAATCATTCTTAGTATTATCGATAAAATCGACGCTAAATCTCAGATCATTTTAAAGGCAAACAAAGCTTAATATTTCATTGGAAATTTCCAAAATTATTCATCTTGAATTTGATTTCAAATGGTTTCAAATTAACTTTCAACCAATTTTCCAATCGTTATTAAAATAAAAATATTTATTTAATTAAAGGAGTATTTAAAATCGGTCACCCGTAAGATCCGTAACTACGGTGCATACGACTTTACTCAAACAGAACAATTGCAATAACATAACTAAACAAACATACACCATCCATTCATCGCAACCACAAAATAAATCAAGTGTGTACGGAGCGTTATTGTCAGTAACGCTCAGTGATTTACGGTGTTTACACAGCATACGTGTAACGACCCGCATTTTCAGCAACAGAATAATTAATTTATTTACTTATATGAATAGTGATTTAGAGAATTAAGGGGTCGTTGAATTGAATTTTAGTGAATATTTAATTAAATTAAATAAGGGAATAATATATTTATTTCTGAAATAGTCAGAAATAGTGAAATTCACAATATGGTGTGAATGGGCAATATAAAATATATATAATTCAGTTTATATTGAATTATATTGACGAATATATTTATAAACGCCATTTGAACGTATAATTTATATTATAATTATAATATAGCTCGAAATGGCGCTGCAGTTCGCTATTTGGCGATTCGAACTTCAACTGGATATACAGGAGCCGTTTTAAGCCGGATTTTTGTGAAACAAGGAACGCTCGGAGCTGGTGGAGTATATCTTCCTAGTGGAAGAGAGAAATCAGGATTTCGTCGTGTAGATTTTGTTTTATGTCCAAATCAAATTTTAAAATAGTCGCTATGGAATTCCTTTATATTTTGCAACGCTTTATTTACGTTATAAATGGATTTTCTATATAATTTGAATATCGAATTAATACTGGAATTTGAATATCGAGTTATAAACTCTAATATAATTATTTTAAAGCTATGGTATATCGTATGTGAATATATACGATAATATTTATTTTTAAATATTAAATTTAATTGTTCTTAAATATATTTATATATTTAAAAAGGGCTATTTAGGACTTTAAAAATAGCCACTTTTGCAGACGAAGTCAGATTTCAACGAAACTAATTTTGTTGGATCCGCAGCGTCGAATTATTGTTAGATTCCAAGTTTGGTGATTTTTAGAAGCAGTGTGTGGCCGTACGGATTTTTAGAGTGAAAAATAGACAGTATTTCGACGGTTAAAAATACGCTGTGTGGGCATACGAAGTCGGAATTCGACGAAACCAGTTTCGTTGGGTCCACAATGTCAAACTGTAGCCGCGTATCCATTTCCGTGATTTTTGAGTATTGTGTATAATCACAGAAATTTTTAAACAGCGTATACAAATAGCGATACGATAAAATAAATATAAAAATCGAATAAAAAAATATTTTTACTACTCTATAAATACCACTACACTGTCCTAACCCTAACCCATTTTCATTCTCAGGCAAAACATGCGCCGCCACCACTGAAGAAACTCAAACAGTGAAAACCAAGTTCAAAAATTCAAATAAAATCATATAAATCTCTAAAAATCTCAATTCAACCATCATCGAAATCCTGGAAGGGTTCTCCTCAACCTAGTACCAATCTTGTGTGGCTCGACGTCGGTTTTTGGTTTTTGTGAGATCCCAGCGTGGCCTTTTTCCAGCTAGGGTTCAACGTTTTGTGGCTTTCGAGTTCGGTTTTGAGGTTAAGGGGTGAAATCGAGTTTGTATGCAGTTTTCTGATGGATTCCATGAGATTTTATGTCGTTCGATATACTATTGCTTCGTGATTTTCGTTGTTCGACGCGGTGGGAGTTGGGAGATCGAGTTCGGTATGAAGGGCGTGGGAAGAAGGAGAATAGGAATAGGAGAATTACGGTGGTTTTCTTTTTGATTTTCATGAAGGATTGAGGTAAAAGGGGAGTTCGATGTTTGAACAATGAAATAGGAATGTGGGAAGCAGGATTCCGTGAACATGAGGAAGAAGGAGGAGTACGTTGCGGGTCTGGGTATTCAAGGAATTGATGCGCCGATAAATATAAAATGCAAGGCCCAGTCTATCATAGAAAGAAGTAGAAAAGAAGGAAAAAAAGAAAGAAAAAAAATAACCCAAAGGTTGGAGATGAATTGGGAGGAAGATGGCTGCTATTTCTGAAATGAAAGAAAACTTACCAGGCGTCATTAAGGAATTGGACGCGGCCAAATTCGATGGATTCGTAATGATGAAATCTACATCGTGAAACTATTCGGGCTGAGAATAGAGTAACCAGAATTTCAGGATCGAATCAAAAGCCTGTTTGATTTTAAAACGAAACAATGGTTACGTCAACTGCGAGCCAAGGTGAGTAAATCTCACTAATTCTGAACAAATTTATATTTTTATAATGCATTTTTAGAATTGACAAATATTGGTTGAATTGCTGTGTGTTGGCTGTTTGGTTGAACTGCTAGTCAGTTGATTTAAATTATCGATAACGATATATATAAATCGTATCGAAATATTGATTCTGTTTATCAGAATATTTTATACTCATGTTATTTATGTTGACTGACATCTGTGGATGCAGGGAAACAGGTCGGAGGAATCCAACTGGATTCCCCAACATTTATTTTTCTGTTTTCCATATATTCTGATATATGAAGTGTTATATCATCTACGGTTGATGCTGTATGTTTGGATGGTGGTCGATCATTTTGATTTGGTATTTTATACCATAAATGAGACTGGAAAGTGAAAAAAAGATTTCCAAAATTTATTTTGAAAATAAATGGTTTATATAAAATCAGTAGATTTTATATATAAAGGAAAAAGGGATTTTTTAAAAGGAAATAAATTATAAAATCAAAAGAGTTAAAAAGAAAATATATTTGTAAACCAAATATAGAAAGAAAATATGTGTTAAATCAAATGTAAAGGGAAACATTTGTGAAATCAAAAGTAAAGGGAATATATTTGTAAAACAAATATAAAGTAAAAATATTTGTAAAACAAATAGAGAAGGGGAATTGTTTGTAAAACATTTACAAATAAAATAGAAAAAAAAATATTTGTAAAACATTTACAAATAGACTAAAAGGAAAAATGAATTTAGAAAATGAACTGAGTTATAAAAGGAATTATTTATTTTGGAAATAATTAGAATAATAAAATACTTGGAATTGGCTAAAAGTGTAATGAAGGAGAATTTTACACTAGGAAGAATTTAGGCCCGTGCTTCGCACACAGGTAAACAGAATATGAATTCAAAGTGAGAATTTAAGAGAGATCTGTTTCAAACAGATAAAGTGAGAAGATTAATTTATAAATAAAGTTTTATAAATTAATTTAGTTATTTATCTTTGGATAAATTGAGTATATAAGTCAAGACTTATATAAAGAGTAAAAATCGATTTCCACATCGATGTTGGAAACTGAATAAGGACGAAGGAAAATTTATCGAATAAGAGTTATTCGAAGTAAAGTTATCGAATATCAGTTTATTCGAAAGGAAGTTTAATGAATATTAGTTATTCGAAATGGGTTGATCCAAGAGAGTTAATCCAATAGAACAAATTTATTGAGATCAACCGTTAGAGTTAAACTGTTAGAGTTGAACTGTTAGAGTTAAACCGTTAGGGTTAAACCGTAGAGTTAAACCGTTGGGGTAAACATTTAGAGTTAGTTAGTTAGAGTTAACCAATTAGAGTTAATCAGTTAGAGTTAATCGATTAGAGTCTAATCGAACTAGAGTTATCCAAATATAGTAATCAAATAAGGGATGATTGAATATTAGTTATTCAATTAGATTTGTTCGAATTTAGCTATTGAGATAGAGTTAAACCGAAGTAGTCATTAAAGATAAGTTATCAGTAAGCACGACTGCTAGCGTAATTCGCAGGGCTGTAGATAGCCTAAGGCGGACAGATGTTTCCTGAGGGAATCAGGCGTAACCATTGTGATCGCTGCGATCTAGAGTCGAGCGAAATGTGTTAAATCAAATATTAGTTAATTAATAGAAGTAATTGAGTCCAGTCCGTCATGTTGAGTTAAATAAGTCGAGTTGATTAAGTTAGGTTAGTCAAGTCGAGCTGATCAAGTAAGTTGGTCAGGTTGAGTTAAATCAAGAGGAGTTAATTAAAACCGAGTTATCCGAATAAGAGTTAATCCAGTAAGAGTTAATGAAATAAGGATTATAGATTAGAATTAACTGAATAAGAGTTAATAAATTATATATTCGTTAATTATTCAAGTTAGAAAATAAAAGTCATATTAAAGTTATTATATTTCGGATGCAGGGGATTATAACACCATTGTTATAATCAAGTGATTTCTGAAAAGGAGGTGGATTCATAAATCGAATCCGAGAGCAACGTAAGGAAGCGTGTTAAAAGATTGGAAAGATGAACCTTGTCTATTTCGAAGTTAGAAATGTTGTTCAGTTAAGGTCTGAGATGTAACTATACCCCAACTTGATTGACTTCGTTTTTAACTAAGAAATGGTTAAGATTCGATGGTGAAAAGTGGTTAAGTGGAAACCAAATGAAGGAGATTTGGCATAGTGATGTTTATTCAAACATCTGTTTAATCAAATGAAGAAGGTTTGGAAATGTTTTCCAAATGAGAAGCAGAATTGTTTTCTGAATATAGAAACAAGAGATGGAAATGTTTTCCAATGATAATGATATATATTTCCTAAATATAGTGAATAAGAAACACTAAACAACGGGAATAGGGAAATGATCGAATGGATGAAATGATGATTGGTCGATAGAATTTCCTTCGGGAAATAATATCGTTGTTTGCACACCGACATGTTTTCGTTTGATAGTTAACTCACCGACTATCAAAGTTTTGACCATTTTACGTTGTTAATATGGAGAGACCGGTTGGATTATTATCCAGAGAACCACTCCGTATTGGCATAAGCGTTGCGAATCAAGTATGCTGAATATATTGAAGACGGGGTTATGCAAGGGCTATCCTATTTACAGAATAGTGCCTTCGGTTTGTCCAGTCCCAGGACAAACGTGTATGGACGAGTGTCTGACAGAGTATATCCAATAGATCGCATAAGTTGATCTCTTCAAACGTACTTACGTTTGGTGGCGGAGGAATTCGTTTCTCTTAGCTGTATACCCGTGGTATTTTTGGTGAAATCAATTTGTGATTTGGCGGGTATGACGATGTGGCATTCAAAGTAATGGAGGTGTGATCTGTCAAAAGATACGTTATGACCTCGAGCCTCATCAAACGGGAAAGGACAAAAATCGGGCAGGCAGCATGGCTATGTGGGTCGCACCCATTAGGATGTATGATCACCTATCTAGAGAAATTCCTTTTGTTCTTAAATCTATCGATGCTGTCCCTTATCGGGAGACGGTTGCTGATCCCAACCGTTGGTGATATACATTCGATACACTCAAGCGAAATGAGTGGTCGGTCATGTGTGGGCCGGGTTGCAAGATGTTCTTGTTGAACCCAGTGTATTTGCCTCTAGAGATACACGTTCGGAAGGTGGTCCCATACCTTGTCAAGTCGGAATCCAATCTCCAATAAGTGCCTACGAGTTTGATTGTATATTATATATGTAGAGCGTGAGATGCAAGCGTTCTACTATATTTTAATTACTTGTGATTAGACATTATTATAATATCAGATAATATATGATTTCCAAAATGTTTTGGGTTATCGTAAGGTAAAAGCCATCCGTATTTATGAGTGGATGGGTCTTACGATTTTCTTTTGAAAAGGATTTTGGAAAGTTAAACCAAATGATTTGAGTTTACTCACACCAGTCCCATGACTGACCCAGAGTTTATTTTGTTTTGTTTCCCTAAACTCTTGGGTGCCCAAATTTGTACGGGCAGTCAAGTAGTCAGGATTTACAGGTATGCTTGAAGATCTTGGAGTAGGAGGCTTCAAGATTTTTTTCTAGCTATTGATTATTCCGCTGTGATGAAAGTGTTGTACTCTGATAATGGTATGATATACATATACTACTTTGATTTCAAGATATGTTGTCTATTATATTTTATTCGTTCCGCTGTGAGATTCGTGTTACTCTGATGTTGTGTTCTTCTTCTTCTATTCTATTAGTTCTACCTTATCTATCCTCACCCTCTAATTTCTTTCTTGGACTATCCGGGTTTTGTGATGTTTGGTTAGTCGTCATTAAGTTTATGTCGATAACCAAAGTCGCTCAATTCCCCGGGTCGTTACAGTGGTATCAGAGCTGAAGGTTAAGTATTACCTTGGCTCTGTGGCGTGATTCAGTAGAGATGGGGTTAGTAATACCCTAGACTGAGTTTGAGTGTATGTATACGAGTGAACGTATTTGTTATTTGATATAAAATGATTTTATATTGTGGAGATTTATTGGTTGAGTTGTTTACGAATTCTGGTCGATCAGTTTGATCCACTGTATCGATAGGGGTTTCTAAACGCTTGAATACGATGAACCGACACAGTATGTTTTGAAAAAGGGTGAATGAAATAATTTTACCCAAATTATATTTTGATATAAGCAAAGTATAGATGTTTGAAATATTATAGTATATTGGATGTGTTGGTTGTGATTATAATCGAATAAGATTATAAAATGTGAAATGGTTATGTAAATAACCAATCAAAATTCATATTAATATAATATATGAAATCAGATGAATTAAATTTGAATTTAAATCAGAAATGAAATTAAAACTCTGAAAATGTGAAGTGTGTAGAATGAATCTGGCTAAATATAAGAGAATTTTAAAATCCTGGGAGATTTTAAATTTGTTACAGGCTTTGAAAGGGATATTTTGAAATAATTTCAAAATGAAAGCGTTTAGAAATGATTTTGAAAGTGACATAGTATTGAACTCACTTCAATAGCTGGAAAATAGATTCCGACGATGATCCGGACATCGTCGGTGTTCATTTTCGAGTTTGTAAGTGACGGATTGCTACCAAAGGTTTTGTTTTGAACTGTTTTGAGAAAACAAATTATTTTGGATTTTCCAAATGAATGATTTGATTTTGGAAAAGGCTAAGCTGTTAAGAACTCCCAGAAACAGATTATTTGGAATAAACACAAATTAAATAGAAATTTGTGAAAGCAAATTTGAAATTGGATTGAACCCAGTTCAGTGGAAATTGAATTGAATTGAAATAGAATGCTATCAAGTAGAATTGGACTGGATTAGAAATAATCTGGAATAGAAATGAATTGTTGAGTAATAATTTCGAATTGAGATTGGGATTGCAGTTTGATTGGAATTTGGCTTGGTTATAAGCAAATGGCTGTGTTGGAGATAAAAATGGATTGGGGATTGATTGGGGATACATTGGTATATGCTAAACTGATAGCAGAGTTGAATGCCTGACAAAAAGGTACACGTTTATATTCATATGAGTTTGGAGATTTATGAGCCGAATTGGCAAGCCGCTTGGCTGTTTGATTTTCTTTTGGATTGGAGAGGCCTGTGTGGCAGTTTGGGGATTTTCCCGATGCTCCCGGTACAAAGGAGGTGCTGGCGAAAGTTTTTGGAAATTTCGGGTGTTAGAAAATTTTCAGGAGTTTTGAAAATTTTCGTTTATAGAAATGAAGTAATAATTTAATTGAAATAAATAAATTCAGTTGAAACAGAAGTTAAAGAATTAAAACAAGTAATTCGAAACTAGTTAATAGGGTTGTTCTCTACCTTAGCAATTTCGAGGACGAAATTATTGTAAGGGGGAAAGAATGTAACGACCCGCATTTTCAGCAACAGAATAATTAATTTATTTACTTATATGAATAGTGATTTAGAGAATTAAGGGGTCGTTGAATTGAATTTTAGTGAATATTTAATTAAATTAAATAAGGGAATAATATATTTATTTCTGAAATAGTCAGAAATAGTGAAATTCACAATATGGTGTGAATGGGCAATATAAAATATATATAATTCAGTTTATATTGAATTATATTGACGAATATATTTATAAACGCCATTTGAACGTATAATTTATATTATAATTATAATATAGCTCGAAATGGCGCTGCAGTTCGCTATTTGGCGATTCGAACTTCAACTGGATATACAGGAGCCGTTTTAAGCCGGATTTTTGTGAAACAAGGAACGCTCGGAGCTGGTGGAGTATATCTTCCTAGTGGAAGAGAGAAATCAGGATTTCGTCGTGTAGATTTTGTTTTATGTCCAAATCAAATTTTAAAATAGTCGCTATGGAATTCCTTTATATTTTGCAACGCTTTATTTACGTTATAAATGGATTTTCTATATAATTTGAATATCGAATTAATACTGGAATTTGAATATCGAGTTATAAACTCTAATATAATTATTTTAAAGCTGTGGTATATCGTATGTGAATATATACGATAATATTTATTTTTAAATATTAAATTTAATTGTTCTTAAATATATTTATATATTTAAAAAGGGCTATTTAGGACTTTAAAAATAGCCACTTTTGCAGACGAAGTCAGATTTCAACGAAACTAATTTTGTTGGATCCGCAGCGTCGAATTATTGTTAGATTCCAAGTTTGGTGATTTTTAGAAGCAGTGTGTGGCCGTACGGATTTTTAGAGTGAAAAATAGACAGTATTTCGACGGTTAAAAATACGCTGTGTGGGCATACGAAGTCGGAATTCGACGAAACCAGTTTCGTTGGGTCCACAATGTCAAACTGTAGCCGCGTATCCATTTCCGTGATTTTTGAGTATTGTGTATAATCACAGAAATTTTTAAACAGCGTATACAAATAGCGATACGATAAAATAAATATAAAAATCGAATAAAAAAATATTTTTACTACTCTATAAATACCACTACACTGTCCTAACCCTAACCCATTTTCATTCTCAGGCAAAACATGCGCCGCCACCACTGAAGAAACTCAAACAGTGAAAACCAAGTTCAAAAATTCAAATAAAATCATATAAATCTCTAAAAATCTCAATTCAACCATCATCGAAATCCTGGAAGGGTTCTCCTCAACCTAGTACCAATCTTGTGTGGCTCGACGTCGGTTTTTGGTTTTTGCGAGATCCCAGCGTGGCCTTTTTCCAGCTAGGGTTCAACGTTTTGTGGCTTTCGAGTTCGGTTTTGAGGTTAAGGGGTGAAATCGAGTTTGTATGCAGTTTTCTGATGGATTCCATGAGATTTTATGTCGTTCGATATACTATTGCTTCGTGATTTTCGTTGTTCGACGCGGTGGGAGTTGGGAGATCGAGTTCGGTATGAAGGGCGTGGGAAGAAGGAGAATAGGAACAGGAGAATTACGGTGGTTTTCTTTTTGATTTTCATGAAGGATTGAGGTAAAAGGGGAGTTCGATGTTTGAACAATGAAATAGGAATGTGGGAAGCAGGATTCCGTGAACATGAGGAAGAAGGAGGAGTACGTTGCGGGTCTGGGTATTCAAGGAATTGATGCGCCGATAAATATAAAATGCAAGGCCCAGTCTATCATAGAAAGAAGTAGAAAAGAAGGAAAAAAAAAAAGAAAAAAAATAACCCAAAGGTTGGAGATGAATTAGGAGGAAGATGGCTGCTATTTCTGAAATGAAAGAAAACTTACCAGGCGTCATTAAGGAATTGGACGCGGCCAAATTCGATGGATTCGTAATGATGAAATCTACATCGTGAAACTATTCGGGCTGAGAATAGAGTAACCAGAATTTCAGGATCGAATCAAAAGCCTGTTTGATTTTAAAACGAAACAATGGTTACGTCAACTGCGAGCCAAGGTGAGTAAATCTCACTAATTCTGAACAAATTTATATTTTTATAATGCATTTTTAGAATTGACAAATATTGGTTGAATTGCTGTGTGTTGGCTGTTTGGTTGAACTGCTAGTCAGTTGATTTAAATTATCGATAACGATATATATAAATCGTATCGAAATATTGATTCTGTTTATCAGAATATTTTATACTCATGTTATTTATGTTGACTGACATCTGTGGATGCAGGGAAACAGGTCGGAGGAATCCAACTGGATTCCCCAACATTTATTTTTCTGTTTTCCATATATTCTGATATATGAAGTGTTATATCATCTGCGGTTGATGCTGTATGTTTGGATGGTGGTCGATCATTTTGATTTGGTATTTTATACCATAAATGAGACTGGAAAGTGAAAAAAAGATTTCCAAAATTTATTTTGAAAATAAATGGTTTATATAAAATCAGTAGATTTTATATATAAAGGAAAAAGGGATTTTTTAAAAGGAAATAAATTATAAAATCAAAAGAGTTAAAAAGAAAATATATTTGTAAACCAAATATAGAAAGAAAATATGTGTTAAATCAAATGTAAAGGGAAACATTTGTGAAATCAAAAGTAAAGGGAATATATTTGTAAAACAAATATAAAGTAAAAATATTTGTAAAACAAATAGAGAAGGGGAATTGTTTGTAAAACATTTACAAATAAAATAGAAAAAAAAATATTTGTAAAACATTTACAAATAGACTAAAAGGAAAAATGAATTTAGAAAATGAACTGAGTTATAAAAGGAATTATTTATTTTGGAAATAATTAGAATAATAAAATACTTGGAATTGGCTAAAAGTGTAATGAAGGAGAATTTTACACTAGGAAGAATTTAGGCCCGTGCTTTGCACACAGGTAAACAGAATATGAATTCAAAGTGAGAATTTAAGAGAGATCTGTTTCTAACAGATAAAGTGAGAAGATTAATTTATAAATAAAGTTTTATAAATTAATTTAGTTATTTATCTTTGGATAAATTGAGTATATAAGTCAAGACTTATATAAAGAGTAAAAATCGATTTCCACATCGATGTTGGAAACTGAATAAGGACGAAGGAAAATTTATCGAATAAGAGTTATTCGAAGTAAAGTTATCGAATATCAGTTTATTCGAAAGGAAGTTTAATGAATATTAGTTATTCGAAATGGGTTGATCCAAGAGAGTTAATCCAATAGAACAAATTTATTGAGATCAACCGTTAGAGTTAAACTGTTAGAGTTGAACTGTTAGAGTTAAACCGTTAGGGTTAAACCGTAGAGTTAAACCGTTGGGGTAAACATTTAGAGTTAGTTAGTTAGAGTTAACCAATTAGAGTTAATCAGTTAGAGTTAATCGATTAGAGTCTAATCGAACTAGAGTTATCCAAATATAGTAATCAAATAAGGGATGATTGAATATTAGTTATTCAATTAGATTTGTTCGAATTTAGCTATTGAGATAGAGTTAAACCGAAGTAGTCATTAAAGATAAGTTATCAGTAAGCACGACTGCTAGCGTAATTCGCAGGGCTGTAGATAGCCTAAGGCGGACAGATGTTTCCTGAGGGAATCAGGCGTAACCATTGTGATCGCTGCGATCTAGAGTCGAGCGAAATGTGTTAAATCAAATATTAGTTAATTAATAGAAGTAATTGAGTCCAGTCCGTCATGTTGAGTTAAATAAGTCGAGTTGATTAAGTTAGGTTAGTCAAGTCGAGCTGATCAAGTAAGTTGGTCAGGTTGAGTTAAATCAAGAGGAGTTAATTAAAACCGAGTTATCCGAATAAGAGTTAATCCAGTAAGAGTTAATGAAATAAGGATTATAGATTAGAATTAACTGAATAAGAGTTAATAAATTATATATTCGTTAATTATTCAAGTTAGAAAATAAAAGTCATATTAAAGTTATTATATTTCGGATGCAGGGGATTATAACACCATTGTTATAATCAAGTGATTTCTGAAAAGGAGGTGGATTCATAAATCGAATCCGAGAGCAACGTAAGGAAGCGTGTTAAAAGATTGGAAAGATGAACCTTGTCTATTTCGAAGTTAGAAATGTTGTTCAGTTAAGGTCTGAGAGGTAACTATACCCCAACTTGATTGACTTCGTTTTTAACTAAGAAATGGTTAAGATTCGATGGTGAAAAGTGGTTAAGTGGAAACCAAATGAAGGAGATTTGGCATAGTGATGTTTATTCAAACATATGTTTAATCAAATGAAGAAGGTTTGGAAATGTTTTCCAAATGAGAAGCAGAATTGTTTTCTGAATATAGAAACAAGAGATGGAAATGTTTTCCAATGATAATGATATATATTTCCTAAATATAGTGAATAAGAAACACTAAACAACGGGAATAGGGAAATGAACGAATGGATGAAATGATGATTGGTCGATAGAATTTCCTTCGGGAAATAATATCGTTGTTTGCACACCGACATGTTTTCGTTTGATAGTTAACTCACCGACTATCAAAGTTTTGACCATTTTACGTTGTTAATATGGAGAGACCGGTTGGATTATTATCCAGAGAACCACTCCGTATTGGCATAAGCGTTGCGAATCAAGTATGCTGAATATATTGAAGACGGGGTTATGCAAGTGCTATCCTATTTACAGAATAGTGCCTTCGGTTTGTCCAGTCCCAGGACAAACGTGTATGGACGAGTGTCTGACAGAGTATATCCAATAGATCGCATAAGTTGATCTCTTCAAACGTACTTACGTTTGGTGGCGGAGGAATTCGTTTCTCTTAGCTGTATACCCGTGGTATTTTTGGTGAAATCAATTTGTGATTTGGCGGGTATGACGATGTGGCATTCAAAGTAATGGAGGTGTGATCTGTCAAAAGATACGTTATGACCTCGAGCCTCATCAAACGGGAAAGGACAAAAATCGGGCAGGCAGCATGGCTATGTGGGTCGCACCCATTAGGATGTATGATCACCTATCTAGAGAAATTCCTTTTGTTCTTAAATCTATCGATGCTGTCCCTTATCGGGAGACGGTTGCTGATCCCAACCGTTGGTGATATACATTCGATACACTCAAGCGAAATGAGTGGTCGGTCATGTGTGGGCCGGGTTGCAAGATGTTCTTGTTGAACCCAGTGTATTTGCCTCTAGAGATACACGTTCGGAAGGTGGTCCCATACCTTGTCAAGTCGGAATCCAATCTCCAATAAGTGCCTACGAGTTTGATTGTATATTATATATGTAGAGCGTGAGATGCAAGCGTTCTACTATATTTTAATTACTTGTGATTAGACATTATTATAATATCAGATAATATATGATTTCCAAAATGTTTTGGGTTATCGTAAGGTAAAAGCCATCCGTATTTATGAGTGGATGGGTCTTACGATTTTCTTTTGAAAAGGATTTTGAAAAGTTAAACCAAATGATTTGAGTTTACTCACACCAGTCCCATGACTGACCCAGAGTTTATTTTGTTTTGTTTCCCTAAACTCTTGGGTGCCCAAATTTGTACGGGCAGTCAAGTAGTCAGGATTTACAGGTATGCTTGAAGATCTTGGAGTAGGAGGCTTCAAGATTTTTTTCTAGCTATTGATTATTCCGCTGTGATGAAAGTGTTGTACTCTGATAATGGTATGATATACATATACTACTTTGATTTCAAGATATGTTGTCTATTATATTTTATTCGTTCCGCTGTGAGATTCGTGTTACTCTGATGTTGTGTTCTTCTTCTTCTATTCTATTAGTTCTACCTTATCTATCCTCACCCTCTAATTTCTTTCTTGGACTATCCGGGTTTTGTGATGTTTGGTTAGTCGTCATTAAGTTTATGTCGATAACCAAAGTCGCTCAATTCCCCGGGTCGTTACAATACGCATCATTGATCACTCAGCGACAAACAATCAAACATTTCAAACGTCCACAATCACTGATTTTCCATCAACTATTATAATTATAACTAAATTATAACTAATTATTTTTACCAAAATAAAAATAATTGAAGTGGAGTTCTCACCTTGCGCTCTCCAGTTTTCACCGTCAACCCCTTGTATCCATCGCATATCAGCTATAAACAACTTTGAACCCTTTGCGAACGATGCTACTTTCGAACGCCGCTTCTCCGCAACTGCGCTGCTCTACGAACCCGGTGTCATCTGCGCATCAGCTCACGACCGTTATAATTGACAAGCGCGCACCGCATTCTTCGCAACGTATGCACATGCACCGTGCATCGTTTTGTATTTCTCTTTTTTTTTCTCTTTTTTTTTCTTTTTTTTTCTTTTTTTTCTCTCGGAATGGTTGGACAAAGTACAAACGAATTAAGACATGCGACAGCATACCGCATGGCACAATTTCGCATATTTTTTTTTTTAAAAGGACTGAGCGGACTTGCATGCGGATCTGATGGGGAGAGAGGGTGGTGCGAGCGCATTGAAGTGGTGGACGTGTGGCTAAGAGGAGGAGGTCGAACGGTTTGAGGTGAGGGGAGTGAGGGTGTGGGATCCGGTGACTGGATGCTTGAACCGACGGTTGGAAGTGGTGGCCGAATTGATGCGAGGTGGGGAAAAAAGAGGAAGGCCGCGCTACACGAGGCGCGAGAGGGAACTGATGTGGGGCGTGCGCACAAAGCAAGAAGGGAAAAATATGGATTCATGCAAGCTGCATGCGGACCGCTCTTGAGTGGAAAAATGGACGTTGGGCTTCAGAGGAAGGATGCATGCTGTGGGGTATATTTGTACATTCATGAACAAGGACACTTGTCCACATTATATCTTCTTTTGCATGCACAATTACACGTAGAGGCACACACGTCCACATTCAAAAACCAACTCACATGCATTATCACACCTTCAAAACACGTGGCCTCTTCTCATATTTTTTAATTCATGCAATACCCACCTACATGAACACTTGCCACCTCAAAACAAATGCCAACAATCCATGCGCCGTGAAAAACATCCATGCGTGCACCTTATCATTTAACATATCCATCCATACTTTCCATAATACAAGTCCAACATAGTGTATATATTTTGTTCACTTCCAATTTTTGATTTTTAAAGTTATTTACCACGAGTTGCACTGAAATAAAACCATCATTGTAAACAACAACACGCTCTGATTCAAAAATAGCAATAAAACCGGTCTGATTGATCAATTCTGTAAAGCGTCTAACGGACCACATTTATACCCAAAATACGTTGAAAAATTATCTGCTTATTTTTCAAAATAAAAATTATAGAAAAATTCTAAAAATTATTTTAAAACAGCGCGTGCAGAAATCGGATGAATATTTTTAACTGATATTTAATTATAATTTATTTTCAAGTCAAACAATTATAAAAATTTAAAAATCCATATAAACTCCATATCTAATTGTTTTAAAATCTTTATATATTAAATATTTCTTAAAACAAATCTTTCAATTATAAAATTCATATTATAAAACATTTATATATATATAAATACAAAAATATTATTACCTATAAATATAAAACCATTATATAAAAATTACGAAAAATCATTTCTATACAAAATCTTTAAAATAAGTCTTATACAAAATAAAATTATTTATTTAAACTAATAAAAAGGGAATTTCAAATATTAAATCCTATTAATTCCAAAATATGTATTCAGAAAAATCTCAAAATGTGCTATGGAAATTCATATTTAAATTTAGAAAAATTCCGGTTCGTTACATTCTCCCCCCTTAAGACTTTTCGTCCTCGAAAAGGA
This sequence comes from Allium sativum, assembly GCA_030737875.1. Taxonomy (NCBI): domain Eukaryota; kingdom Viridiplantae; phylum Streptophyta; class Magnoliopsida; order Asparagales; family Amaryllidaceae; genus Allium; species Allium sativum. The sequence goes on along the minus strand of JASFAX010001074.1, from coordinate 37,410 downwards.
AGATAGTAAATTTTAAACTATAAATCAAACTTTTCTATATGATTTGGAACAGGTTTTAAAACAACAGATTTAATTTAAAAAGTGGGACACGCATATCATAGTCAATCCAACGTATCATGTCATATCGATCTCTCAAGTTAGCATACAGAACGTATCTAACCTTTCCTGAGCACATACTACGCACTTGGGCAGTCAAAAAAATACAGTCATCAAGGGTGCACCTAGCTATCTGTTACTAGTCCTCAAAACCATACTAGGCCAAAACAACTTAATGCATCTGGTACTTAAGATAACATATAAACACTATATATACAAGGTCCAGACTCATCGCAACTAATCATCTGTCGACCCATTATCTGGTGGATCGGTCAAGCCAATCTCCTCGGGCTCTTCATCAGCTAACGGCTCCTCATCGTCTGCCATACAGCCATCGTCATCTACTCCCACGATAAATCTATCGTGCTCATTACCCATAAATCCATCTTCATCAGCCTTGTCCAAGGGCTGGTCTATATACTCCATTTCTCATCAAACTCATCATCTCCCATCTCTGGAAGTGGGTCATCCTCGAATGTAGGTTATTCAAAATTACCCTCATCGGCTACAACATTATTATCGTCTACCGCGACCTCATCACCATGTTGGGGTTTCTCCACCTTTTCTATAACATCGTCACATCCACCATTTCCCGCTTCGGGAACGGTCATCCTCGGCTATAACTGCTGGTTGTCCCATTTCATGCATCAACATTTCTAACCCGCTCAACAATTACAGGGTCTATAGGCCACTTAATGTCCTCTGGTGCGACCTGCGCTAGTTCGGCACCTCCTTTTTTTTTCTCTTCCTCTTCAAACATAACTCATTTTAACCATACTATAAGGCTTTATTCATTCTTATTCAAATATATCATCACGCTTTCGCTGCGCACTCTAATTTAGTACGTGCATGTTTCAAACCATCATTATTCAACATTAGAATAAGTTTCAAAATATCTAGAACCAATTCTTAAAATTCATCTTTCAAAATCCATTTTCCCTGCATAATTATATTATATATCAAATACTTCTGAATTTCTATGCAAAACTTATTTGTTTAAGTTCCGTTAACATAATATCTTGAATAAATCAAAGTTATTAGTTTGACACGAAAGGGCATAATGGCCTAAATCAAAACACGCCTAAATCAAAAGATGAACTACTCAAGGTCAAATAAGTGGGGTCCAAATTCTAAACAGGATCAAGACAAGAAAGTCCAGTGCACCCAAGGATACGAGTGTAAGCAATTGAAAACGATGATTCAAGTCAAGGTATCCGACTAAGCTTAAGAAAAAGGGATGAACGACGCTACTCAACGGTTCGAATTAAACGATGGAACTAACTTAGGCCAAGATAGAGAAGTCAAGCACATACAGTTCCCATTGAGGAAAAATTGGTTTCCTTCCCCACATAGATATTTATTACAAATTTTAAATCATCTTTTTAACCAAATTCTTAACTTAAGTCCAAAATCACTCTCAAATTTCTTGAGGGAGTTTGGTAGCCGAAATATTTCCGAGAAAATAGTTTAACTTGCATTTTAGTGTTTACAACTCATACTAGGTATAGGTTCGAATATATTTATTTAGCACTCATTTACATGTGTAAGCATGATATCTTATTACTTTTATATTCAAACCTTGGTTAGAATTTGATCAATTCCTTCTATTCAAACTGAGTAATGTTCATATACATGATTAGTGAATAAACTTACTTACATGCATTACCAAAAATTCATTCTCAGTTCTTTAAGTGAGATTTACTTCTATAATTAGTATGTTATCTAGGTTAAGTATGTTTTTATCTTATCTATCTTATATTAATCCTTTTAATATTTCTAATCATATCGAAACCATTTAAGTATTTCTCGACGTCTTAACCGGAATCATATAGTCATCCCACTTTTGAAACTCGAAAATAAGCACTGATGGTGCCATGGTCATCAGTAGAATCATCCTCGAGCGACTAGAATGTGATTCTATATCTAGCTAGTATATATTGGACTTCGTATATACGTTGATCAGACGTATATTCAAAATCCTTACATACTCGATAGTCCAATCATGACGTCGAATAAAACACTCGAAATCCTTATTTCAAATTATATTCCAAATAATCATTGTTTCAAAAATGATTTATTTGTTCAAAAATACCTTATATAGGTTTCAAAAATATACGCTCTCTCGTCGTAATATTCCGATATCCCATTCTAGGGTATTTCTAACCCTATCTCTAATGAGATAATATAACTCTGAGGAGTCCTATTCTTTTGTCCAAATATGTTCGTACCCAATAGCTTTGTATAACCAAAGCTCTGATACCAACTGTAACGACCCGCCTTTTTGGCCGACTCTCGCCGGTAATTAAACCGACTCAAATCGTTCATAAAGACGAATTGTTATGGGTACTTACATACATTGAACAAAACAACAGAACTTTTCATTGAATAATTCAATATTACATCAGAGTTACATGAATATCAGAGTTACACATAAATATACACAGCGGAAGAAATAAAACTCTCAGCGGAAGAACATTATCTGATACAGCGGAAGCTCCAACTCTAGCGTGAACTCTAACTCCGGAAGCGTTCTGAATCTTCTCCACAATCCATAACTGCAAACTAAACACTAGCTGCCCGTGTGGAAATTAGTGGGCACCCAGAGTTTAGGAAGGAACAATAAACTCCAGGTCAGTCGTGGGACTGGTGTGAGAACTCAAAAACAGTTATCATTTAGGTTTCATTTTAAAGTTGGGCAATTCAACGGACCACGCCGCTAATGCGGAACGGGTTTTACTCCATATGAATTCCCGTGCATAGAAATACGCAATGACTTTTGAAAAATGAAGCTATCATAAGCTCGTCCCACATCACACAATGCAAGCGCACACCAGATGGGCGAGTTTTGTCTTATGATAACCAAATATGATTTCATACGTGAAAATCCTCTTTTAATATTATCATATAGTGTGGAAAAACAAGTTCACAAATAAATGTATTAATCCTAGACGGCATAAGTGTCCCATACCACTATGTCGCCCTATATAAATAAAATCAAAACCGCATGGCTTGTATTGGAGATTTGGATTTCCAACTTGATGATTCCTGGCACGAAAGATCAATCAGGGACTTGAGCGAAGTGTAACGCAACAAATCGCCAGGGCAGTATCTACGGTTTTCGACCAGACGCGGCCCCCCGAACATACCCTATCCCCAGTTCACAAGTGGTTTCCCACTGCTGCAGCACTCATCATCAAATCATATATATATACAGACCAAACCGCCAGTTTCTCATCATCCGGTGTGTGAGGTTTGTCGATGTCACGTCATACACAAAGCTTCGCTTCGATAAGCCATGCTTTGATCATCATTAGCTCATATCATACTTGGGTATGCCACATTGTCAATATCTCCACATATCACTGATTCGAATTAATACATATTCTCTAAGAACGTAACTTAGAGACGGAGATATTCAATTGCCACAAATCTGATATATATTCACACGAATCAGTGCTACGTGGTCAATTACGATGTCAGACACACCATCCATACAAGTCCGTTCTGGGTCTGAACGAAACACAATCCGAAAATTTCCAAATATACTCAGATCTCCTGACACCCTCGTACCGGGTGTACGGCCCGATCCGAGATGTCAGCAATCGATCCAAATAATCTGGACATTTCCGGTCTTCATTTATCGATTCCAAATCTTGAATTACTTCATAACGTCGCAATATTACTTGGAATGGTTTTCGGACCTATATCCGATCCCGGACTTCCCAAGTAACAAACGTATCTTAAAACAATAGTTACAAATCACACGGGTTTCTTAATTCAAATCTCCTTTCCAAATATTATTGTTATATTTTGAAGTACAGTTGGATTCAATTCCCGGAAACCCGTTACCCTTTAATATTTTCTCAAGTTCAACATTTGTCTTCCCAAACTTACATTTCAAAACAACTTAATTAATTCATCGTCACTTGAATAACCAAATCTTTATTTGGATTTTTGATTTCCATTTAAATATCGATATTTCACGTATCAGTTCATATAGAATAAATCGACTTATACTCGATATTGATTCACGAACTCAGGCAACACGATCAGAATCAGGATATGGATATGTTAGTATTTCTGGTCGCATTTAACTGCTATTGTAAAATCCATATTGACTATCTGAATACTAATTCTATCGAAACTCATTCCTATTTAAACGATCTTTGTTTTAAATAACCATCCCCTTTCGTAACAGTTTGGTTTGAAGAATTTCAAATTCCAACTATTTACAAATACAAGGTATAAAAATGTTATAGGTGTCGCGACGACATTGTAAATGGTTACTTAATTAAGTGGATCCGAACCATTCCATTTAACAAAGATACCCTTCAGATAGAATATATTTTTCCAACATTAAATGGATTTCCAAAAGTACATTTATTCGATTTTCTACTACAGTCGACGAACTGCACGTGTGGCGATCTTTCATATTTTATTTTGAACATAACAAAAATCCATATGACGAAATCTGAAAATTCCCTTTTGACACAAACCCATTATCAAATGAGAATCGTTGTTTGCCGTTTTACATCAATTCAATTTCATATGTTCAAGTTATAATTATTTGAAAATTTAAAAAAAACCGATATCGTCGAACTGTTACTTAATGACGAGTTCGATTTCGCTATATAACGTTAACATAAATCTTTAAATCCATTTCCCAACAAATTTATTTCATAACTTTAGTTCAAACCAAATTCCGAATCTCTTTTACAAAAATAATATTATATTTTCTCAAAATCAAGTTTGTCCAAATCGCTTAACATTGTCAAACCTTCAATTCAATGATATATGGATTTCATGCTTTCCAAAACTTGTTTCATAAAAAAAAACGTTAAATTTGTTCGCATCTAAAATCCATATTAAACCCATATTTGAATCATTTCCAAATTTCGAAATTTAAACCTTTAAATAATATATGAGAATTGAAGTTTATTTTCAAAACACTTCACTCGAATATTAAAAATTGATATTCAAGAATATATATTACTTGATGCGATAAATTTAAAACACCAATTTATTCTAAATTTAAATAATTTAAATATTCAATATATATATTTATACGCCTGATATCAATAAAATAAAATTTGTTCAATCTCCTTTAAATTTCAAAATTTTAATAATTTTTTTTTCTTTTGTTCAAACAATCATTCTTAGTATTATCGATAAAATCGACGCTAAATCTCAGATCATTTTAAAGGCAAACAAAGCTTAATATTTCATTGGAAATTTCCAAAATTATTCATCTTGAATTTGATTTCAAATGGTTTCAAATTAACTTTCAACCAATTTTCCAATCGTTATTAAAATAAAAATATTTATTTAATTAAAGGAGTATTTAAAATCGGTCACCCGTAAGATCCGTAACTACGGTGCATACGACTTTACTCAAACAGAACAATTGCAATAACATAACTAAACAAACATACACCATCCATTCATCGCAACCACAAAATAAATCAAGTGTGTACGGAGCGTTATTGTCAGTAACGCTCAGTGATTTACGGTGTTTACACAGCATACGCATCATTGATCACTCAGCGACAAACAATCAAACATTTCAAACGTCCACAATCACTGATTTTCCATCAACTATTATAATTATAACTAAATTATAACTAATTATTTTTACCAAAATAAAAATAATTGAAGTGGAGTTCTCACCTTGCGCTCTCCAGTTTTCACCGTCAACCCCTTGTATCCATCGCATATCAGCTATAAACAACTTTGAACCCTTTGCGAACGATGCTACTTTCGAACGCCGCTTCTCCGCAACTGCGCTGCTCTACGAACCCGGTGTCATCTGCGCATCAGCTCACGACCGTTATAATTGACAAGCGCGCACCGCATTCTTCGCAACGTATGCACATGCACCGTGCATCGTTTTGTATTTCTCTTTTTTTTTTCTCTTTTTTTTTCTTTTTTTTTTCTTTTTTTTTTCTCTCGGAATGGTTGGACAAAGTACAAACGAATTAAGACATGCGACAGCATACCGCATGGCACAATTTCGCATATTTTTTTTTTTAAAAGGACTGAGCGGACTTGCATGCGGATCTGATGGGGAGAGAGGGTGGTGCGAGCGCATTGAAGTGGTGGACGTGTGGCTAAGAGGAGGAGGTCGAACGGTTTGAGGTGAGGGGAGTGAGGGTGTGGGATCCGGTGACTGGATGCTTGAACCGACGGTTGGAAGTGGTGGCCGAATTGATGCGAGGTGGGGAAAAAAGAGGAAGGCCGCGCTACACGAGGCGCGAGAGGGAACTGATGTGGGGCGTGCGCACAAAGCAAGAAGGGAAAAATATGGATTCATGCAAGCTGCATGCGGACCGCTCTTGAGTGGAAAAATGGACGTTGGGCTTCAGAGGAAGGATGCATGCTGTGGGGTATATTTGTACATTCATGAACAAGGACACTTGTCCACATTATATCTTCTTTTGCATGCACAATTACACGTAGAGGCACACACGTCCACATTCAAAAACCAACTCACATGCATTATCACACCTTCAAAACACGTGGCCTCTTCTCATATTTTTTAATTCATGCAATACCCACCTACATGAACACTTGCCACCTCAAAACAAATGCCAACAATCCATGCGCCGTGAAAAACATCCATGCGTGCACCTTATCATTTAACATATCCATCCATACTTTCCATAATACAAGTCCAACATAGTGTATATATTTTGTTCACTTCCAATTTTTGATTTTTAAAGTTATTTACCACGAGTTACACTGAAATAAAACCATCATTGTAAACAACAACACGCTCTGATTCAAAAACAGCAATAAAACCGGTCTGATTGATCAATTCTGTAAAGCGTCTAACGGACCACATTTATACCCAAAATACGTTGAAAAATTATCTGCTTATTTTTCAAAATAAAAATTATAGAAAATTCTAAAAATTATTTTAAAACAGCGCGTGCAGAAATCGGATGAATATTTTTAACTGATATTTAATTATAATTTATTTTCAAGTCAAACAATTATAAAAATTTAAAAATCCATATAAACTCCATATCTAATTGTTTTAAAATCTTTATATATTAAATATTTCTTAAAACAAATCTTTCAATTATAAAATTCATATTATAAAACATTTATATATATATAAATACAAAAATATTATTACCTATAAATATAAAACCATTATATAAAAATTACGAAAAATCATTTCTATACAAAATCTTTAAAATAAGTCTTATACAAAATAAAATTATTTATTTAAACTAATAAAAAGGGAATTTCAAATATTAAATCCTATTAATTCCAAAATATGTATTCAGAAAAATCTCAAAATGTGCTATGGAAATTCATATTTAAATTTAGAAAAATTCTGGTTCGTTACAGTCACTTTTTAACTTCATCAAAAATTAAATAAATCCCATACTAGTTATTTTTCTTTATTTAAACATATCGTTTAGAATTTTACTTCTTGTTCTAAGTATTAAGCCATATTTCAATTCAAATTACATTTGAAATCTAATTTCCACTTTAGAAAACAAATCATACTTGAATTTAGAATTTAAAAAGTACCAAATGATGATTTTCACATTCATTTAAAACATCGTTTATAAACTAAACTTCTTGTTTTAAATATTAACACAAGTTCTATTTCAAACTCCCTTTGAAATTTCATTTCTACTTTGGGCGGATAAACTTCCTTTTAAAATCACGCTTGCATTCACGTTTCAAAATTTATCAAATGATAATCTCCTTTTTCATTTATAAACATAGTTTATAAATTCAATTACCTGTTTTTATTTTTAAACAAGTAAATATTTCCGAACCTATTTGTAATCCCATTTCTATTTCGGAATTTAAAATTTCCTCTTTAAATTCAAACTTGAATTTAAAATCTAATATTACCAAATGATAATTTCCTTACAAATCATTTATACATTCAGGACTTGTTTTATTATTTAAACAAGTTATTGTTTTCTTAGTTTATTTGAAATTCAAATTTTATTTCAATAAAATAAAATTTCCTTCTCGAATCTAAAAGTAACTTCTTATGATATTGTAAATATCTAGGGCCAGTGATATTCTAATATCTAACACACAAATCATCCATTCAATTCACACATCACATACATATATAAATATGTGAACAACATTAAATAAATTTTTGAGGAATCCCGTTGGATCCCTCCAACATGTTTTCCTGCATCCACAGATGTTAGTCACATAGATAATACCCATCCTGCTTCAAGGCAGGATATCGCGGTATAAAAGGGGATCCACTTATGTACGTGGCGCGTAGTGTCATCCGCTAATGATACTGCGGGCATCCGCTAATAGTGTTGCGGGAAATTCAATAACCACACTAATTCAACAATTCATTCATGCACCCAAGCAACCAACACATTTATTTTTACGATAAAAATAAATTTAAATATAAAACGGTGAGTGAGATTTACTCACCTTATTTGTCGAATATCTGATTAAATGTTTTATCTTCGCAGCTACAACCCTACTTGAGCCATCCTGATTGGATTTATTTGCACCTACGATTTCTGAATTTTATTTTGTTCAATGATTTAACGATCATTAATCTAAACTAACATAACGAATAAATAAATTGTATTTTAAATTAAGGTGAAACGTATACCTTATCGCTTTGCTAATTACTCGATTAATTCCTGCAACCATCTCGAACATCCCAAACTGAATTTAGCCTCACAACTTTGACTCTTCCACTTTGCCGATTCACCAAATAATTCACAAACAACCCTTCTATCTCTTTTCCATCATCTACTCACTGTCCTGCTATTTCAGCACCAACTTGCTGCTGTAACGACCCGGATTTTGAGCGACTTTGGTTATCGACATAACACGATGTCGATAACCAAAACATCGAAAAATCCTGGTAATTAGTGAAAGAAATTAGAGGGTGAGGAAAGATAAGTTATAAACTTAGAATAGAAGAAGAAGAAGAACACAATATCAGAGTAACACGAATCTCACAGCGGAACGAATAAATATATTTCATAACATAACTTTGAAATACAAATCTGTACTTGCATATACATCTCATTATCAAAGTACATCACTTACAACACAGCGGAAATAATAATAGCTATATGATCCTGAAGCCTCCTGCTCCAGCTCTTCAATGTATCTGTAAAATCCCGACTACTTGACTGCCCGTACAAATTTAGGCACCTAAGAGTTTAGGGAAAACAAAAAAGTAAACTCCGGGTCAGTCATGGGACTGGTATGAGTAAAACAGTTTAAAAACAGTTCGAACAAGTAAATGATATCTCATAAGACCACGCCGCATAACGGAACGGGTTTTTCCCTTATGAGAATCCAAAATATCTTTATATCAAAAACTTTTTGATATTATAATAATGTCTATCAACCACAGTATATATATAATCATCTAGCAGAAACGCTTTCATCTCACGTTCTACATATATAGTATACAATCAAAACCGCAAGCACGTATTGGGTAATGGATTTCCAACTATGACAAGGTATGGAATCACCTTTCGCTAATGTACCTCTAGAGAGGAATACACTGGGTTCAACAAGAACATCTTGCAACCCGGCCACACATGACCGACCACTCATTTCGCTTGAGTATATCGAATGTATATCACCAACAGTTGGGATCGGCAACCGTTTCCCAAATGGGACAGCATCAACAATAGATTTTTAGAAATAAATGAAACTCTAGATCAGGTGATTATACACCCTACTTCGGTGCGACCGACTTAGTCATGCTGCCTGCCCGATTTCTGTCATTTACCGGATTATGAGGCTAGAAGCTACGCTTTATCATCACACCAGATTCACTTTGAATGCCACATCGTCAAATCCATCAAATCACCGATTGACGTCTACAACAATACATTATGTGTTAGCTAAAAGAAGTTTCCTCCTCCGCTTCCACTCTTGGTACGGTTGGAGAAATCAATATACGTGATCGTCTGGAATTACTCTGTCAAACATCCATCCATACAAGTCATCCAGGAACAGGATGAACCGAAGGTACTATTCTGTAAACAGGATAGCCCTTGCATAACTCCGTCTTCAATTTCCTTTGGCATATATGATTCGCAACGCTTATGCCAATACAGAGTGGTTCTTTGGATAATAATCCAACCGGTCTCTCCATATTAACAACGTTAAAATGGTCAAAACTTCGATAGTCTGTGATTTAACTATCGAATAAAAACAAGTGTGCAAACAATGATATTATTTCCAGATGGAAATTATATCAATCAAACATCATTCAACATTCATCTCCTTAGTTCATAATTTTACTAATCTCCTGTTTCCCTATATTCAATATTTCTTATTTTCTAAATTTGGAAAATATACGTTATTAACAATGGAAAACATTTCCATTTCTTGTTTTCTTTATTAGAAAACATTTCTGGTTTCTTCTTTGGAAAACATTTCCAAAGATTCTTCATTGGACTTAAATAGATGTTTAAACAAACCATCGCGATGCCAACTCAAACCATTTCCTTTACTGCCGAACCTTAACTATTCCTTAGTTAAAACGAAGCCAATCAAGTTGGGGTAGAACTACCTCTCAGACCTTAACTGAACAACATTTCTAACTTTGAAATAGGCAAAGTTCACTCTACATTCCTTTTACTAACTTCCTTACTTAACCCTCCTTTGAATAGCTATATTCGATTGACTCTTTTCACTTAACTCTATTCGATTAACCCTTATCAATTAACTCTATTGGACTAACACTATTGATTTACTCATTTCACTTAACTCCTTTCGAATAAACTATATTCGATAACTCCTTTTACTTTCTTCGAATAAACTATATTCGATTAACTCCTTTGCTTCTATTCGAATAAACTATATTCGATTAACTCATTTTACTTAACTCCTTTCGAATAAACTATATTCGATAACTCCTTTTACTTCTATTCGAATAACTATATTCGATTAACTCATTTGCTTCTATTCGAATAACTATATTCGATTAACTCATTTGCTTTAACTCAAATCGATTAAACTAACATCGATTAGCTCCTTTTAACTTTTACTCTAATCGATTAACTAACATCGATTAACTCCCTTTTACTTTAACACTAATCGATTAAACTAACATCGATTAGCTCCTTTTGATAAACTACGTTTTCCGTTACAACTATTTTCTTTTTATAACGTTTACTTACCCTTACAAATATATCCTATTTATAACTTCTATTTACCGTTACAAATATATCCTATTTATAACTTCTATTTACCGTTACAAATATTTCCTATTTATAACTTCTATTTACCGTTACAAATATTTCCTATTTATAACTTCTATTTACCGTTACAAATATTTCCTATTTATAACTTCTATTTACCATTACAAATATTTCCTATTTATAACTTCTATTTACCGTTACAAATATTTCCTATTTATAACTTCTATTTACCGTTACAAATATTTCCTATTTATAACTTCTATTTATTTTCTAAATAAATATCCCTTTTATAAAACCGTGTTCGTTTTATAAAAAATTCCTTTTATAAAATCCTGTGATTTTATAAAATTCCTTTATTTCAATATACATTGAAATAAATTCTTTTTACATCCCAGGGTCTTTTATGATATTTTAAATATCGAATAAAAATGATCAACATCATTCCAACACCCATAATCCATAACAGATTATATAACACATCATATATCACATTATATGCAAAACAGTAAAATAAATGTTGAGGAATCCAGTTGGATTCCTCCAACCTTTCTCCCTGCATCACAGATGTTAAACAATATAAATAACATCACTTTTCAGTTCTATATGATATATTCTGTTAAACAGAATCAATATAGAAAATTAACTAACTGACTAGCAGTTCAATCAAATAGTCAACACACAGTCAATCAGCCAATATCTAACAGTTCTAAAAATACAACATGAAATTATAAAATGTTCACAGTTAGTGAGATTTACTCACATTTGCAGTTCATCGTTAAAGAACGATAAACTGTTATTTGATTTGAATCAAACAATTTATATCGCCATAAATTCAAACGAGCTCCAATGGACTTCAAGTCAGTCCCATCTGGTAGTCGTCATCCATACGATCCCAATGGATCTTGTTTCGCTGGATTCTGATAACGCATGAGGAAGATATGATCGTTTAAAGTTAATACACTATTAAATTAGGTTAAACTAAAACTTAAGCTTTTAAATTGATATTGGGCTTAACTTTTACAAAACGACCCATTACTCTTGTACAAGCCCATGCCCGCTTCGCTCTTCCCTTTCTTCCTCCACGCTGTGCTCTGTAACCCAACGATAACCAAAATCATGCCGATACTTCTTGCTCCACATCTCCACTTTCACTCAACAAAATCCCAAACTACAACCACCATTACCAAGCACTTGTCGATCTCTTCCTTCCTATCACCATTTCCCAGAACTCGATGCCTCCTTCTCCACCGCGTCGAACAACTTCGACGACACCTATAGTGCCCAAATAGACCCCAAATTCAATCGGAATCCACCAAAAATTGCCAACCCACCCCATTTCATATCCTCAATCCAAAACCGAACACAATTCACCCCATTACTTCGTGTATCGCTCCCAAGATTGAACCCTGCCGTCTGCTGTTGAAACGAGACTCCCAGCAAAATCCATCGAGCCGTCTAAAAATACTACCAGCGGATTGAGCTCGTGATGAGGATCTCATATGTATTTATTTTGTAATTGATAGAGATTTATATGATTTCTTTTGATTTTCCCTTGTTTTCATTCTCCTGCGTTTCGTTCCTGTGAATGAGAAATTGTTTCTTGTGTTATACCGTGAATTTGTGGATGAGAAGAGTGGTGCGTGTGGCATTGTTTATGATCACAAATCTTAGGATATTTCATTTAATTATTTTATATTCATTTTCGTAAATTCCATTCATATACAACTGCTATAGACAGAGTTGATCATACCATTGTGACGACCAACGTACCACGATCCCAAAGATATAATAATACCGGTAGATTAACTCTTATTGTGAAACCTCAAAATGTTGATACAGGGTGCCAAATACCCCAAATAAAAAGTCGCTTATTAAATTAATTAAAAATTACAGTAAAATTCTAAAAATTAAATTATCACTACTTCCCAAAGGAACCTCTTCTAAATTCAAACCCGATCTCTAGTTATATCGAATAATCCATTAGGGTCGATAAACGATTCTATAGCGACTATTTTAAAATTTGATTTCGACATATCTCAAAATCTACCCGACGAAATCCAGATTTTTCTCTTCCACTAGAAAGATATACTCCACCAGTTCCACACGTTTCTTGTTTCACAGAAATCCGGCTTAAAACGAATCCTGTACATTCAGTTGAAGTTCGAATCGCCAATTTACGAACTGCAGCGCCATTTCGAGCTCGTTTATAATTATATTATAAACTATACATTCAACTATCGACAATTGAATATATTCGTTATTCTAATTCAATTCTAAACTGAATTAAATATCACAGGTGATCCGGTTCACACCATATCGCCATTTCAGCCAATTCTGATTATTTCAGAATTAAATATATTATTTAATTATTATTTTAATTAAATATTCACTATTATTTTATTCAATGACCATGTAATTCACTAACCTACCATTTATACAATTAAATAAATTAATCATAATACCCCTACCAATGCGGGTCATTACAATCTTCCCCACTTAAAATAATTTCGTCCTCGAAATTGCTAAAAGGTAGAGGACGACCCTATCGGCTGGTTAGAACATATTTGTTCACTTCTTAACTTCAGTTTCAACTGAACCAATTTAATTACAATTAAATTATTAATTCTTATTAACGAAAATTTTCAGAAATCCTGAAAATTTTCTAACGCTTTAACTCTTCGAAAATTTTTGCCAGCACCTCTTTTGTACTGGTCAATCGGTAAAACCACAACTCGCCTCTCTGGGCCATCTCCAACCCAAAAGAAAATCAAACAGCCAAGCGGCTTGCCAATTCGGCTCATATATCTTATATCCAATAGAAATATAAACTTGTACCTTTTTGTCGGGCATACCAACTCTTTCACTTCCCTATGCTATCAACTCAGCATATACAAGAGTTACCCCAATCAAATCCAATCTGCTTTTATCAATGACACAACCATTCGCTTATATCCAAGCCAAATCCCATTTCAACTCAAGTTCAATTCTTGATTTTCAATTCCTTAACTCCTCAATCCAATACCATTTTGGATTCTAATTTCACAAATCCAATCTTATTCGATTTCAATTCAACTTCAGTTACCACTTAACTGACTTTACTTTAATTCAAATCTTCTTCCACAAATTTCTGTTAAATTTGTTTTTTAATTCAACAGTCTTTCCTTGGGAGTTTCTAAACAGTTTACTCTTCTCAAAAATCAAATTTTCCTTTTTGAAATTCAAATGAGCCCAAAATCAATATTCCATTAATTAAATCACTTCTCTATTTCTTTATCAATATTTGTTAACCAAATATTTTCAATAACCATATTGGCCTTTTATGTTATTTGGAAAACATTTCCGAATATCGCCTTCCTTTATTTTCTAAATCAATAACCTTTATAATCCTATTTATAATTGGAAAATACCCCAATTACTTATCTCTTTTCCGATCTCGTTTATTTCTATACTTAGGAAATATTCTTTATTGTATTCCAAGCTTACACTTATTTGGGTTAAAACGGAGGTTGTGTAAAACATCATTACGACAATCCAAATACTATATTCAACTAACTCTTATCCAACATTGATCTTCGAGCCTAAAATCTTACTATTTATTTGTTTAAAATGAAATCAATCAAGTTGGGGTATAACTACCTCTCAGACCTTGACTGAATAACATTTATAACGTCAAAACAGATATGACTACTTACTCGAATATTCAATACCACACAACTACTTCTTCACTTCTAAACACATATACACTTTCTCTTTCTCTTCTTTTGAGATTTTATTCCTAGTCTTCCTTTTTGATTTTACTATTCTATTTCTAAGTTCGTTTCCTTATCGACTTCTATATATATCGATACGTTGATTTCTAACTATCAAATTATCTTAAAAATATTCTATCTCCTTAAATTCCCGGAAAAATTCGCCATAACCTCCTTTGTACTAGGAGCATCGGGAAAATCCCCAAACTGCCACACAGGCCTTCTCCAATCAAAAAGAAAAAGAAAAGCCAAGCGGCTAGCCGATACGGTGCATAAAATCTCATATATGAATTAAATACATACCTTTTCGTCGAGCATTCTATTTATAACTCTTGCATTATCCTTATCCATACCTATCTCATGTATATTTATACATTTCTAATTCATTTTGACTTAATCCAATCATTTTAACTTAGTTTGTTAAGTGATTTTCAAATTACTGGTTTGCCCATTTCACCTTTTTATTTGAATATACATGTTCAAATATAGGTTTAACTTGTTTATCCACTAATTGAATTCCATTTCAATTTTATGTTCTATATTCGATTTCGAATATCCATTTACAGATCCAATCCATCTTTCAAAGTTCAACTTCAACTTCAAAACTCGATTAACTAATTCCTCTCGACTTAGTTAATTCTATTCAATTTCTATATTTGAATTTCATTTCAATTCACTTATTCAAATTCCATATATGAATTTCATTATTCAAATCTATTTTCAAACTCCATTGGAATTTCTATATTCAAATCTATTTGAATTCTCTTTATTTCATTTCAATTCCCTTTGAATCTTCTATATTCAAATTTCAAATTCAATTCTATTTGAATTACATATATTCAAACTCCCTTTGAATTTCTATATTCAATTTCTATTTCAATTCCATTGAATTACATATATTCAAACTCCCTTTGAATTTCTATATTCAATTTCTATTTCAATTCCATTGAATTACATATATTCAAACTCCCTTTGAATTTCTATATTCAAATCCCCTTTGAATTTTCCTTTATTCAAATTCCTTTTCAAACTTTCTTTATTCATTCTTTAAATAAGCCTTGATTTCAATTCCTTTTGAAATCGATATTTCCACGTTTGGAAAATAGATTTCCCTTTCAACTTTACACTAGTATTTTATTTCTGAATTATCCGATGATAATTCTTTTCACTTCATTTTATAAACTTTGTTTATAAAAGAACTACTTATAAACTTCGTTTATAAAGGAACTTCTCGTTTTATTTCTTTTAAAACAAGTTAATATTTCAAATCTATTTAAAAATCCCAATTCTATATTTTAAATCCCATTTTGAAATTCAACACAACTTGTCTTTCCCAAAACAAATTCAAAACAGTATCTCTGGTAGTAATTCGTCACTTATAACTCGAAAATGAATACTGATGATGCAGCTGTCATCATCAGAATCTATTTTCCAGCGATCGAAGTGAGTTCAATACTATAAAACCATTTCTAAACATTTTCACTTTGAAATACATTTCAAAATATAATTCACACTGCTTGTAAAACAATTTAAAATCTCCCAGGATCTTAAATTTTCCTTATTTTTAATCCGAATCTATTTACAAACACTTATCCAATTCTCCAGAGTTTTAACTTAAATTTCTGGTTTACATTTCAGATTTAACTCATCTGATTTCACGCATTTCACTTATATGAATTCTGATTGGTTATTTACATAGCCATTTAATTTATAATCTTACTTGATTATAATAACAGCCAATATATCCTATATATTCAAAATATATGTTGGGTAAAATTATTTTCATTTACCCTCTTTCAAAACATACCATGATGGTTCATCGTATTCAAGTGTTTAGTAACTCCTACCGATACAGTGGATCAAACTGATCGACCAGAACTCATAAACAACTCAACCAATGTATCTCCATAATATAAAACAAATTTTTATACCAAATACAAATATGTTCACTCGTATATATACACTCAATCTCAGTCTAGGGTATTACTAACCCTATCTCTACCGAGTCACGCCACAGAGCCAAGTAATTCTTAACTTAAGCTCTGATACCAACTGTAACAACCTGGATTTTCAGCGACTTTGGTTATCGACATCGTGCTTATGTCGATAACCAAAGTCGCTCAAAATCCGGGTCGTTACAGTTGCCCTCGACCTATTGATGAAGCATTCCCTCAAAATCATTGATCCCTCCCTACTGACCTCACTCCTCAATTTCAACTTACTGACCTCACTCCTCAATTTGCTCAGCATAGCACCACCCCAAAAATGAACAGAACTGAACCCTCACATTCATCATCACTTCCCTATATCATTACAACAACCCCCAATGCCTCGGACAACAAGAAGCTGCACTACCTCCTCACTGCTTTTGCTGCAGTAACACACAGCTCAAGACCGAGCTATAATCCCATAAATGCTACTATCACTGCCTCTAAATCTACTGCCGAACTCTACTTCCTCAATACTAGCCCATCACCAGCAATTTCTACTGAAAGTCCAACACTGCCAACCATCCAATCCTCCCACCATCGTCCAACCATTCTTCACCCGAGCTTCATCCTGACCCACAAGTCGGCCACCAACACCCCAAACAAAAGTCGCAACTTCAACCCAAACCCTATTGAAAACCGCGCGCCCCTTCTCACTCAATCCTTAGGTCGAACTCGAGCCTGACGTTGCGGGGCACTCCAGATCCAAGAAAAAGTGGATCGCAACCCCCCCACCATTAGCACAAATCGCGGCTTCCCCTAGGTTGCGTCGAGCTCCAGGAATTCACGGATTGAATCTCGATTTTGATTTCAAAGTCTTTTTTTTTCATTTTGATCGGAGGATTTGATTTTGTTATTGACTGCGAATGGAAAATGAAAGGTAGGGGATCGAACTGATTTTAGAGTGAGGAGATATGAAGGTTGCGGTTCATTATATAGGTGCGATTCAGAGAAATAACGTACATTGCCATTAAAATGTTGTTTGCCTGGTATTGAAGCTTGGAGACAAAGTTGTTGGCTCGAGAAAAACATAGTAGGTCTGCGTGATTTTTTCTTAGAGTAGCTGAAAATGTTGGTCGGCCTGATTTAATATTGATTTGAATTTATTTATATTAAATAATTAAAATATCTCATGGTCTTTTAATTTGAAACCCCGAACCCTTAATTTAACTTAACGAAGGACGTTATAAGGTTATAACGCTATTCTGAACGCAATGAAACTGATTCTGAAATTTAATCCGACTGTAATAACAATCTAAATTAACGATTTAAATAAAATTCGATTTAAAATATAAATCGATCCCAAACCATTAAATTCATCAATAATAAATTATTATTTTTGTTCTAGTTCAAAAACAGAATTTATATTAACTGACTGAATTGTTTAAATTCAGATTTTAACTGTGAATTCAATTACAACTATTTCATATTACGATAATTAAATCTATAAATTTAATATAAAACCCATTTATATATCTAATTCAACATTTAAAATAAATTTAAATGTTTATTATAAAATAGCTTAAAATCCGGGATGTTACACCTTGGTACGCTGACATTGTGAATTATCTTGTCACACAACAAATGCCCGCTGAATGGTCGAAACAAGATAAACAAAAATTTCTCTCGAAAGTTCGAAACTTCTATTGGGACAACCCATATCATTTCAAATACTGTCCAGACCAAATCATTCGAAGGTGTGTTCCCGATCATGAACACCAAAGTATCCTCTCTTTCTCACATGACTATGCTTGTGGCGGTCACTTTGGAGCAAGAAAAACTATTGCTAAATTTTTGCAAAGCGAGTTTTATTGGTCCACACTCTTCCGTGACGCTTTCGAATTTTGCTCTAAATGTGAGCGATGTCAAATAACGGGTCGAATCACTAAGCGAAACATGATGCCTTTCAACCCCATTTTAGTGATTGAATTATTCAATGTTTGGGGCATCGATTTCATGGGACCATTCCCTAATTCATTTGGGAATCTTTACATCTTGCTTGCGGTAGATTATGTCTCAAAATGGGTTGAAGCCATTCCGACCAAAACCAACGACAACAAGGTTGTTGTCAAATTCCTCAAAGAAAACATCTTTTCACACTTTGGCACACCTCGAGCTATCATTAGCGATAATGGCACTCATTTCTGTAATCGTGCTTTTGAGTCCTTGCTCAAGAAATACTCAATCACACACAAGTTGTCAACACCTTACCATCCACAAACTAGTGGACAAGTAGAAGTTTCCAACAGACAAATCAAACAAATTCTTGAGAAAACCGTGAATTCCAATAGAAAAGATTGGTCCGTAAAACTGATTGATGCACTTTGGGCTTTTCGCACTGCTTATAAAACCAATCTAGGGATGTCACCATATCGATTAGTCTTCGGAAAGGCCTGTCACTTGCCTCTTGAACTAGAGCATCGTGCCCTTTGGGCCATAAAATTTTTGAATTTTGACTTAGAAAAAGCCGGCTCACATAGGAAGTTAAAAATTTCGGAATTAGAGGAATTAAGAAATGAGGCGTATGAAAATGCGAAAATCTACAAAGAAAGAACCAAAGCCCAACACGACAAAAACATACTTCGTAAGGAATTCAACGTAGGTCAAAAAGTTCATTTATACGACTTTAGACTTCACTTGTTTCCAGGAAAACTCAGATCTCGATGGACTGGACCTTATGTTGTGAAAACAGTATATCCTCATGGAGCGGTTGAAATTGAAAATCCTAGGGATGGAAAAGTCTTCAAGGTAAACGGTCAACGACTGAAACCATTTTTGGAATTCGAGCAATATGACGAAGATGACCCTATCGATCTGCATGAGCCTGATCATCCACCATGAAATTAGGTGGTACACGTTCTTTTTCTTTTATTTTTCTTTTTTTTTATTTTATTTTTCTTTTTCTGCCTTAGACAGTTGGGACACTGTCTCAATCAAGTGTGGGGGGAGTCTGCATTGCATTCTTTTGATTTTTCTTTCTTTTCATGTAGGACCATCATACATTTTATATCGTAGTAACATACCATAATTTTTTTTTAAATACGACTCATTTTCAATTGATACAACAAAATAAGTTTACAATTTTTAGTCAGTTGATAGTATTTTTTTCTCTCAACTTAGATCGAATAAGAAATATAATGAAAAGTTTAATTTTGAGGGATAATAGTGTAACAGGTACATAGGGAGATTCTTAGGTGATGGCCATGAAATCTATTCTATATTGTAGACTTTGTTTAAATAAGTGGAGGACTTAAAATACTTATAATGGCTTGTCAAATCTTTAAAACTAAGTTGTGTTAAGTTGAATTCGTGTAACTCTCTTTTTGTGCTTATAAATTCAATAATAATAATAGTAATCCAAGGTATCCAACATTGCTTGTATATCGAGCGTTGGTGAGCAAACCCGCCAAGCTCTATCCGACATGTTGTTGACAAAAAAGTCAGCGTTGGAATATCTTGGTCTCATTTTATGAGAATGGACACCTAAGGATTACCGACATGTTGTTGACAAAGTCAAAGTCGGCCTGCACGATCCGCCAAGCTCTTTACCTACTCTCCGTTAGTCCGCGAGGCAGTGCATGGGTGGTAAACCTTGGTCTTCTAAGTTAGGTGTATGTACTTAATCATAAATTTTAAAATTTTTATAGAATAAAGAATAAGCGATGATGCCCAAACACTACTTGACCTTATTGATTTGACTAGCCATACATGAGAAAATTAGAATACCACTTTACAAACTGTGCCAAGCAAACTAAGAATTTATTTCATGGCTGCACTATGTTATCGATCGAACTAACTGGCTAAACTGGAATTTAACATTTGAAAACTTGATTTATATTGAAAATTTGTGACAAGTCGAGGTATCAAAAATAAAATCAACTGATTAGAAATTATTAACTTAATTTGTTTTACCACTTTCCTGAAATAAGTCGTGTTTTCATTTTTCGTTTTTATTTGCATATGTCCATTGCATTCATGTAGTTTCATTAGAATCATAGCATACTGCATTTGGATTTTGTGGGTAGTATCCGCTGAAAACCCTCACGAGACACCACTCGTCCTACTAGGGACACCTAGAGGTTTAACGGCTTGTTGCATGCGCTCAATGCAATCGTGTTTCCTACGAAAGTGCGACCTATCTAGTTAGTTTTTCATTTTCTTTTTACTCGAGGACGAGTAAAAGATTAGTGTGGGGGTATTTGATTAACATAGAAATGTGTTTATTTTATGCTCGTATATTTTATCTTTTGTAAATAAATAAATGATTCTTTGGTTACTTTTGTATGTTTTTACAAGATGTCAAGAAATGCCTCCTTCGTTTCAAATTAAAGGCCAACTACAGATAAAAAGCTACTTCCCCGTATTAAAGCCACCTCAATTACAAAAGACGTTGTAGCTCACTGGTAATTGCATGGAAATTTGTACTGAGGAACCTAAGTTCGATCCCCGTCGAGCTCACTTTTTGCCAAAGAACAGAACGCGTTCACACTGGCCCTTTGCTATGAAGAATATATTAATTAGTGTTATATTATATATATACATATTCATGTTTATGTATGATATTCACTAATAGACATTTCAAAATCAATTCAGAACATTCATTTTTCAATTTCCAATTAAAAGAATTTCTGATAGAAATATTGCCAAGAAAAGATCAATTTTGAAGATTTTATCCCTTGTTGCCTTTGGAGTCTAATGAGTATTCTTGTTTGGAAGAATTAATCACATACAATCTGCTCATCAATCAATCAATCAATTTGCCACATGGAAGATAGGGAAGATTTGGAAGATATTCACCGTGATTTGCTTTCCAATCAAGCTTGGTCAAGGAAGGCAAGAGATATGATATTACTTCTTGGGAAAAGAGGGCCATTTAGTCATTGATTTGATTAGGATTTGGTCTACATCTCTATAATTATACATGATGTCCCATTGTAAATCCCATTCAATTTTCTATTCTGTATTCTCTTTTGTTCTAATAAAAGTCTTTTCTTTTCTAGTTTTATTGTTATTTTAATTTCATAACAATTTGTGTTATCTACCTAATTAGGTTTGGGTAGAACGCATATTGTGATTGTCTTTTATTACTGCTTATTAGCGATTCACCGTTTGATTAGTTTCAACAGGAATCCTACTTTTAATTTCTGTTATTGTTCTCGTCGTTATTCTCTTTTTCTAGTAATTTTTCCTTTTCTTTTTAATTGTTGAATTTGATACTGATTAGATTCAGAGTAATTTCAACAACATAAAAAACAACAACCCCAAACTTCGTCTAACTCGCCCAAGAATAAATAGATAATAATTTTTAATAACACCTCCCTGTGTTCGACCTGTATGCTACACACCTGTATGCTTGCAGAATTTAATTTAAATGTCGCGCTTTTCTAATTCATAGATTAGCGACGATCATTTTTGTAAATCTAAATTTGACCAAACTATGTTTCATGTTAACAATTAAAATGAATATTTTATTATTAAACTAAATTTGACAAAACAATGTTTCATGTTATCAATAAAAATGAATATTTTATTGTAATTCTTAATTTGACAAAACTATGGTTCATGTTAACAATAAAAATGAATATTTTATTGTAAATCTAAATTTGACCAAACTATGTTTCTTGTTAACAATAAAAATGAATATTTTATTGTTAATCTAAATTTGACAAAATTATGTTTCATGTTTCTAAATAAAAGATGAAACTTATATTATAAAACCAAATCAATATTCATAGATCTAAAATAAAAATAATTTTTTTATTTCAAATCGAGATCTAATAATAAACTATAGATTCAAATAAAAGAAAGAATTTCTATTATAGAACAAGATCTAACAAACATGAGCATCACAATCAGCAATCAACATTCAACAAATTCAAATTCCAAGCATCACAAATTTGATTTTATTAACATAACTACATGTATTCCAAATAACGAGAAATAACTAACTTTTTTAATTATAAAAAAAGAAATCTCACAGTTGGTTTTTAATTCTGAATAATTCAAAATAGAATTTTGTCCAAATTTGATATGTTCCGAATCAGTTCTAATCAGTCCAAAAGTGTAGATCTCGGACTCACGATCGTAATGGATCTGAAATTATTCAATTCTGAGTTCGTATGCATTAGTTATGAATTAATTTAGATAGATAATATTTGAAAATAAATTAATTAAATAATTTAATTTAAATATTACCCTCTTCTTCCTCAATATGAACTAGGTCGTGCCTTAACCTAATTTGTTCGATCCTAGGGTTGGTGTTTCCGACCAAATTACAGAGCTTCGTCACAATCGGAGACCACCACGCCGAAGAGGGAAGCGGCGCGCACCAGGGGGGCCCCACCACGTCCAACACGCACGCGGCTAGGAGGGATGACGGCGGTTCAAATGGCGCGGGTTCGGGGTGCTAGTTCGTCGCGAATACACAATGGTTTCTGATCAACCCCGTATGGAATTGAAGAGCGAATAAATCTCTACAATAAACTCTAAAGGGACAGGAAGTTTTATAGAGCGGATTGGAAGAAATTACTGAAAGAAGAAGAGAGTGTTTCTGGCTATTGGTATCAGGCGGCGGCTGCTATTGCTAATGGGAATTAGGGTTTCTTATATTAAGGTATATATATTAATACTATTTTATTGTTTTATTCCAAAAGGCCCATTTATCCATATTTGTATGTTATAAAGAAAATTGGCTGAGATGGCATATTTCTCATTTCTAATTCCTTAAATCCCCTTTGATTACATGCTATAATAACACATTCATCAACAATAACTAACGAGCATCTATTATGGCATTTACTAATAAGTCACTGATTTGCAATTAGTAATTAATTCTTTTACATTCATTCCCCTAAATCCTTATTGTCCTTATTCATTAAAAGTTTCAAATTCAAATCTACCTTCTAATTACACACATTATTTGCATTAAAAATGCAACTTTTCATGTAAACACATTTTTGTTAAACTATGAATCTTTTTAATCATTCTATCTTACATAAAAAAATGTAATCTTTTTAAATCTTTCTTTTGTTACATAAAAATATAATTTTTGTAAAATCTCTCTTTTATTACATAAACATTTAATCTTTTTGTTAAACAATTTTTCTATTCATACTATGATCATTTTATATGTACAATAAAAATATATTTTTATTGTTAAACAATTTTTCTATACCAAATAATGATCACTATTAATTTACGATAAAAATGTGAATTTATTGTTAAACAATTTTCATTCCAAATAATGATCATTTTTAATTTACGATAAAAATGTGAATCTTTTATGTTGACATGTATTTTTCTATTCATATTTTTGTATTCTTAATTACACAATTTATTATGGTAGAATTTCATATCTAATTTGCTGAAGATGTGTTTCTTTGGAAGATTTTCTAATTGATTTTCATAAATTAAATGTAAACAAGAATATATATATAAGGGAATAAAATATATATGTGAGGATTGTTTTATTTTGGAGGAATAAATCTATAATATAATAGGAATACTGTCATTTGAAGCTTTTGAATTGACCAAAAGACCCTTTCAAATTTACATTAGCTTAATGTGGCAATTTTGTCATTTTTTACCAGGCCGTTTTACCTCATTTCCACTTCCTCCATGAAATCCACTATCCCAGTTATCGTTTGATTCGTTTCTTCCTCCTTCAGCTCTTCATTTTTCTCGGTGAAAATATTACAGCTGTTTCTTCTCCCAAATTACACGACTGCAAATCAAAACCAATAACTCCTCAAAGTATTTGCAAAAGCTTCGATCGGACTTCCATCTTCTCGCCCTCATATTCTCCGCTTCCCCAGTTCTGGAACCCTAATTAACAAATTCAAACCTTCAAGCCGCAAAACGAAAGGATTCAACTCCTTTTCCCTAACCGCATCAAGGTAAACCTACTACACCGTTTTACTGACTTTTTTTTAGGCTATTTTCTCAATGTTTTCGATTGGAATTCAACAGTTATGTAATCATTGAGTAACGAAGCTTATACAAAAAGTACCAAGGAGCCACAAAACGAAAGGATTCAACTTATTTAATGTAACTGCGTCAAGGTAAACCAACTCTACCGTTTTACTGATTTTTTTGTGGGCTTTTTCTCAATGTCTTTAGTTGGAATTCATCAGCTAGGTAATCATTTAGTACGTTGATATGGAAACTATCAACAGTGCCGGTCCTATACGTTGGGATGCCCGAGGCAAACAGGCAAAAAAAGGAAACTAAAATGCAAAATTGTTGCTCCCACGTGTTGAACTCTTGACGTCAGAGCATCATATTACACAGCAAACCAACTGCACTATGCACTCTTTGCTAAAACTGAAGGCATATAACCTTATATAACATATCGTTCTCAGTACCAGTGTCATCCATCTCCTTGTTGCCCACCTCAAGGGGGGTTGCCCGAGGCGCCAGCCTGATAGGCCTTGCCCTAGGGCCGACACTGACTATCAAGGGTGTGCAAAAGGATGCAACTCATTTTGTCGAAATGTATCTAGGTACTGTTTTCTTTCCTTCTTATCATGAATTACTTTCATACGCATTGAATATTTTACCTACACTCGCTGTTAATGCCTAGCCGAAGAGTATCAGTTTATTTCTATTAAAATTGTTTTTGTTAACATATTGCTTTGATGTTTTTTACCGATTGTTTGAAACTTGAATTAATTTTTTTTTTTTTGGATTGAGCAGTGTATCAGAAGAAGGCCATGTAACATGTTGATTAAATTGGGGATGGACAAAGTTAAAGATGAAACTGTTTTCAGTCAAGGTATGCATCCTGGATTATTGTTTCATCAGCCATTTGACCCATTGTTTAATTATAATTTTTTTAAGGCCAAGTTGAAGATGAAACTGTTTTAACTCAAGGTATGCATCCTGGATTATTGTTTCATCAGCCGTTTAAGACAGAACCATATTTTATTTGTTGATCAAGGTCTGTTGTGGATTGGGTTTTTGGCAAATTATTTGCGATTTTAATATGAGCTTTTAATTTTGAGCTCCAGCTTTGAGTGATTATATTTCTGATTTGGGATATTCACTTTGAACGCTCGCTAACTCAATTTACAAATAAGGCACTTTCAAATGTCCTAAACTCTCCGTTATACATATGTTGCCTGCACATGACACTTACAATACCTTTGCCTATTTTTTCGTATGCAATACATCTGTTGTTATGATCATCCCAATTATTATTTTAAACAAACTGAACCCGTGTGTTCTCACGGACTCCAAATCTAAAATTCAGGGTCTAAAATTGCAAGAGAGAAATTTCAAAAGAGACTTTTGGTTTTGTTAGTTGGGATGTGATGAGGAGATAGAAGGTATTAATGGATGCGGAGTTATACAGATGCACAATATCAGGCTATCAGCCATGATGAGGGAAAAAAATCTTTACTTACTGGATGTATGTTATATATTTTTGTGTTATTATCTATTGTTTTCTACAGTGTGAAGCTATGATTATTGTATCCAATATTTTTGATACATCATTAGATATGCATGTTTTGATACATTTACGTTTGATTGGAAAACCTGCATCTATTATATGCAGACAAGATATTTCCACCAAAATTTTATCATTCGTTAATGTATTAATTATTATATAATATTTTAGAGCAGTTATAATTTAGAGGCTTATGTATAATGAAACAGTAGCGATTTCCAAACCAAGCGTAGTAGCATACTATAGGTTTTTCTGATAGTAGTCTGTTTCATGCTAAGTCCCAGGTTTTTTAGAGGACTTAGATACATGTTGCCACTTGCTTTCCATTTAGAATTATAGCACCGTTCATTCATATAAGGTGTTTGGAAGAATGCTGCAGCCACTAAACCTAAAGTATACAATAATGTCGTGGTCTCTACTGCTAAAGCAAAACATGACCTTGGTGATGTTTCTATTGAATCCTGACAAAAAGTATGAAGAAACTAAAAAGTAATAAATCAAAGACATGCAGGGATCCATATCTACAGCGAATTTATTCCTTAGATTTGTCTTTCTGTATTTGATTTTAATTGAAGTTTTTTTTTTCTTATTCATTTGCGTTTGGTGCTCTGTACGATGACTGACATGATATTACTCCTAATCTAATTAAAGGCTGCTGCGTTTTACGACTATCATTTAATGGTATATCAAGAGTTATTTCAACCCAATTTGTATGTAATAATGAAGTTTAAAGTTAGTAACTATTTTACCATCTATTCGTAATAATTCTATATTTTAATCATATTTTATTACTGTTTATTGCCAGTATTTATTGTTTCTACAAAGAAGGTAGTTTTCCTTGAACATTTGGATTTAATTATTTGGTTGTTCTGCATAATGTGACTTCACCTGAATGAAGGTATTCAAGTATAGACGTACAGGTGTTTGAAACTAATCGCTTAATATTACCTTATTTGCAAACAGTGTCACATGGTTAAGATAATATTATAAGTTGTGTGTTTGAACAGTTTGTCAGAATCACAGAGAATATAATATGGTTCATAACTAGATTTTAGTATTTCATATATTTTTCTCATTTTTTTTTGTAGGTGGATGTATTTTTTTTTTTTTTTGACACAGTTACTACAGATGAGCATATTATGGATTTGACTATGCATCTCTTAAGAAGAAGTTACATTTTGATGTGGAGCTAATATTACAAAATACAGGTGATTGCAAATTGGAAGAATATATGTATTTTTTATTATTTTAGTTAGTTTTGTTA
Source organism: Allium sativum (assembly GCA_030737875.1). Lineage (NCBI taxonomy): Eukaryota > Viridiplantae > Streptophyta > Magnoliopsida > Asparagales > Amaryllidaceae > Allium > Allium sativum. The sequence continues at coordinate 9,685 of JASFAX010001074.1, read as the reverse complement.
TCTGCTTGGTCAGTAGTTTTGAAGGCAATTAAGGTTGTGGGAATGCTTGGTCAATAGTTAGACAGACCATACTGTATATGTATTAGTTCTCCATTAATTACATAATTAATACTTAATCAATTAACCCTTTCAAGTAAACTTCTTAATAACAACCATAATTTTCGTTGTCACCTTATATATATGCATGGAAATAAATGTGCATGAATGAACTGTATTTTTTCATTTTATTATTCATAGTATATTGCCCAAAAGTAGCATTAGTTGAAAACAGAACCGTATCGTTGGTCAGTAGTTAGACAGGCCATATTGTATATGTATACTTAATCAATTAACCCTTTCAAGTAAACTTCTTAATAACAACAATAATTTTCTTTGTCACCTTATATATATGCATGGAAATAAATGTGCATGAATGAACTGTATTTGTTCATTTTATTATTCATAGTATATTGCCCAAAAGTAGCATTAGTTGAAAATAGAACCGTATCGTTGGTCAGTAGTTAGACAGACCATATTGTATATGTATTAGTTTTTCATTAATTACGTGATTAATACTATCAATTAACCTTTTCAAGTAAACTTCTTAATAACAATGATAATTTTTGTCATCACCTTATATATATGCATGGAAATAAATGTACACGAGTAAACTGTATTTGTTCATTTTATTATTCATAGTATATTGCCCAAAAGTAGCATTAATTGAAACCAGAACCGTATCCTTTTCCAATGTATTTGGTTAATATCTTTCCTTTTTCCTATGAGCATAGTTGGGAAGTACCGATCAAGATGATTTGGCTGCAAATGATGATTCATCAACCGATTTTGTAAACACAACTATTAGCTAACTTTGCACATAGGTTTCCAATGAAAAAAAAAATCCACAATAAGCAATCTGAAAACTTTGTAAGACAATATAAAGTTGGACAAAGAAGAACACCCTGGAGATGACAAAATCCATCATCTCCAAGACCAGATTAACAAGAAGATTCATTGACCAATGTTGTGCTCAAGCTTTTAATTGTATGTAAAAAGGTATTTCTATTTTTATAACCATTTTGTCCATGTTTACAACTGTTATATGATACGGTGTTATGGTTTTCACCATTTAATTTTCTTAGGCTAAGCATTTCTATATCCAGTTTCTTTACCTTATACATATCCTTTCTACATGCACTTATATTTGCTTTCCTTTTTATTAGGTGGCATAGACTGTCATTGTCCAGATAAAGTTTTCTTCCATACCTTTCGCATGCACTTATATTTTATGCCAGGTACAACATATTATTACCCAAGTTCTTGAATAGTCTATGAATCATTTTTTATGGAAATATTTCCCCTAAAATTCAATTTGCCTCATTATTTTAGCAACTTAAATAATTTCCAATGTAATATATTATTTAATAGTTTCCAAACTTGATAAATGCAAATTAATTTATCTTATGCATCAATTACCAATCATAATTCATTTATATTGTTTTCTACTACCCTCGATTTTTTTGAATGAAATGACTTTTCAAATTGCTCCCGAAAAGAACACAGAAAACACAAATATAGTTCTTTTTAGTCTAATGGATGAACTTTTCAGTAGTACATTCTATACCGGTTCATGATGGTTTGACATTAATAACAAATTATCTTTAAGATTCTCTTAGCTGCCATTGATGTAAACACAGAAAACACAAATATAGTTTTTTTTAGTCTAATGGAATTAACTTACGATTTCATTCATCCTCCCATTGATTTTAAGGTAAGTCTACAAAAAAGTTTGGTTGTTGACTTAATGTAGAAGTAATATTGTATTGTAATATTAACCTTTTTTATATTCATAATAAATGTAATTTTCTATAAGTATTGTAATTACAGTTAATAATAATGCTTTCCGTTCCCTAATAGGTAAGAGACTTGGAATTGGAAGAAAAGTGGCTAATAATTCTATTTTTCATTTTATACAACAAAAGGTAATGAAAGATGCTAAGTTTTTAATAAAATTAGAGTAACAATGATTAGCCTTTAAACAGCCAATGTTTCGTCAAACTAGGAATGAATATTCTTTTTCTGTTATCATGCTAACATTTAGATTATTGTAGCACTGGGTACTATCTACACAAATTATCTTTTCGGACAGTGAGACTAAAAATATAATGTGGTTCCAACCTTATTCACAGCATGTAAAATAAATGCGTACGTCTTTACATTATTATATATTCCATTTGAAATTAAATGCTATTCTGATTTTGAAATCTTATCCGATATATTTGTCTTGCTTCCGGACTTGAATTATTAATTCTATCAGTTTTCTGTTATTTCGTTTTATCTAATCATTTACATAGCTAATTTAAGCTCGGATGCGATTCAACTGTTTCTAATTTGTTTCAAAAGTACTTCTTATTAGTTACCTTGGTTGGGAATAAGAGGAAAAGGAGAAGCTGGGGTGCGCTGATGCGAGGAGGAGGCAGCGGTTCTGGGCACTCATGTCGGGCTTTGTCAGAGGCGCAGGTGGTTGCGGAAGGACATGGGGAGAGGAAGGTAGGAGAGGTTGGGACAGGCAGAGGCGGTTCAGCATGGGCAAAGAGGGAGGCTGTGGATTCAGTGAGTTTATGATCAATCCCCAGTTTGAGTACATATAAAACTGGAACTTATTATGACAAGAAAATAAGCCTTTTATGATGTAAAACATGAGTTAATATGAATTCGTTGTAGGATGAACTTCTCAAGATAGGCATGCATGTACCATTTTGCATTTAATTTTTTTTTCTAATGAGAACTGAAATGGATTTGCTGTGAAATTATTTTGGTTCCAGAACCATATAACACACTTTGTACATGGTGTAAGAAAAGGGAACATGTCTCTGTTATTTTGTTACATTTGAAAACAAGTCACGTTATAATTTGTATTTTTAATATTTCTTGCAGCATGATGAAGTACATGTAGTGCCTACTGTGTATATAATATGAACTGGCACTACATATGCTGTTTTTTTATTCACCAGCGGAATAGTGGCTTTCCACTAAATAAATAATATCTGATTACATCACGTTTTTTTTATTTACTCTACCCAGTCAGTCATCCCTTTCTTCCTCCTCCTATTTCTCTAGATCTATTACCTTATTGTTGCTTTTTGTAACCAACTCAATAAAATGTGATAATAAACCGTTCTTCCTACTACTATAAATACATACTCCCACGTCCATATTTTTTTCCATCCTGTATGTGTTAACTTACTATCATATCTTTTTTTTTCTACAAGTAACATGACAAAGATACGTCTTTTTTACTATTTTCCTTTTATCTTCCACTTTTGTGAATATCTACCAACTATCAAATAACATGCCTACTGAGTAATGCAGCCTAAAGCTACAAGACAACTCAAGGACACATCAGTATCCTCTTCTACCGAAAAATTGAAGCGTAAATCCATGTGTTCAACAAACAAAAACAGCAGCCAGTAAATTGTGGTAAAACCGATGTCATAAACGATGTCTCCAACCCAACTACCTATCAATTTCAATCAGAAAATGTTGTTGCTTCACATCAATTTGTTGATCGTCCCCCGATTCCAACTTACAATGAAATTTTGGGTAACAATGATGAATTTGACTGAGAAGCCTATATAAATATTCCTGAAGTGATAACAGTATAAAGGATTGCTTACGAGATGCATCTAACTCACATATGCCCACATCTTTAAGAAGATTATTTATCACTATTTTATTCTATTACGAACCATGCAATATTCCTGACTTATGGGATGAGTTCTTTAAATATTTAACAGAAGATTATCCGTCAACGTCTGTAAATCAATGTAAACATATACGATAAACCGACGCCTTATCGATCTTAATAACCTTCTTAAACAATATAATAAAACTATTTTTGACTATGATATCCCCCATGGCTACTTAAGTTTTTTCGACGACTCTAATACCTCAACCATTATTTTAGACGAACAGTCTGCAGACATACCACAAAATGATATAGACTCTGTGAATAACTTAAACAATGAATAAAAACATGCATTTCAAATGATCATGCAGTCAGTAAAGGAGAAAGATAACTCAATATATTTCATAGACGGTCCAGGATGTACAGGCAAAACATACCAACTTTGGTCTCAGTAGTTTATGCACACGTCCAACGGACGTGCTGGACGTACTGGTAATAATAATAAGGAAACAGAAGGGGAAAGGAAATAAGGGGATGAAAAGATAAGGAATGAGAAAATGTCAATGAAATAAGATGCATGAATGTCGAAGGAAGGAAATAAATTAATAAATAAAGGTAAACAAATTTAATATAATTAAGAAACGACATGAATGCTGCATTAAGAAAATAACGATGAGGGGAAGGCATTGAAAACGAATGCAACTATTCATATTTATAAATTTATTAATTGATGAACGTTACACTTTGAATAGGCAAGGAAAGTATTAAAGCGAACCTATCAACATATCATTAATAAATTAACTTATCAACATATTATTTATAAATCTCATTACCAACATCTTACTTTTATTTAAAAACTTATTTTTATTATTATTTTATTCAATATTTTAATTTAATAATGGAATTTTTTAAATTCTAACGTATTTTCTAATAAAATTTTCTGAAATAAATTTTTTAAATTGGTTCTGATTTTCCAGGTTGTTACAATCTCCCCCACTTAATATCTTTTCGTCCTCGAAAAGGAACGGAGTTGAAAGTTGTTTAACTAACCAACTCAACTTTCATTCTTTTATTGGCTTCAATAAATTTATTAGTTGAACTAATAATCACACAACACAATCATCAACCAATTAGTTGATTAGTTTTTCAAATATATATAACTTTTATATATTCAAAAATTATATTATCTAAGATCTGATTATTAATATAATCACAAATATGTTAATTATGAACTTGTCACTCTCAACTCATTCTAAGGCATTACAAACCCCATTTCAAATGGGTTTTCTTATTCTAGGACACTATTGATCCTATCTCTAATGAGTATCCTTTTATAGGATATATCTAATCCTACCTCTGATGAGTATTTTGTTCAATTCTAACGAGTTGCACCCCAAAGATTTTAATTAACCAAAGCTCTGATACCAACTGCAACGATTCGCATTTCGCCCGGACCTAATTGATCGCAAAATCGACTAAGACCGTTCAAAAACCCGAATACGCTAACTTTGGGAATACAACACATCAGAACAAATAACAGAAGACTTTTATAAACATTACATAATGTGACATCAGAGTACAAAATATCGGAGTACATCGAATATAAAAATACAATAACGGAAGATAATTTATAATGAATTTAATACAATGCAGCGGAATCAATAATCTGATACAGCGAAAGTCTATATCAATGCTTTAGACACAGCTTTAAGCTTCGATCCAAAATCCTACTCAATATATCTGCAAAATAAGCTACTCGACTGCCCGTGTGGGAAAGAGGGCACCCGAGTTTGCAAAGTGAAACAAAACATGGGTTAGTCATGGGACTTGTATGAGAAATCTTTCCAAACTTATTTAACAATATAGCTAATCATAGGACCACGCCGCTAACGTGGAACGAGTTTACTCCATTTGATTGCTAGTGCATAAATTAAATAAATTTTTATTAAAAAACAACGCAATGCTTTTTAGAAAAATGAAAACATTATAAGACTCAAGTCGCATCACACAATGCAACGCAAACCGAAGGATAGAGTTTTACCTTATAATGAACAAACATGCTAAATACGTAGAAAATGATATTTTAATATTATTATTAGTGTCTAATCAGTTTCAAAATACTTCAAAGTAAATGTATCAATCCTAGACGGCATGGTACCTCATCCTACTATGTCGCCACATATAAGTCTACAATCAAAACCGTAATGTCGTATTGGAAATTGGGTTTCCATCATGAGTCAAGGCTAGAGATGATCTCCTTACCGATTCGAGACACTCTAGCAATGTCTCAGGATCCCCCGCAGTGAACCCTTGGATCCTTCAGGGCCGGTCCACAAATATACCTTAGTGGATTGGCAATTCCTGAACACACGTTCCCCGGTTCTGTTGAACCTATAATTTGGTTATTATCGACCAATAAATCCGAGGTACCTCATAATCCATCAACCACATAAGTAAAATGTCAGGACTTGCAAAACCCTGATACCACTTCTAGCTAGAAAGAAATGTGTGCAATCCCTGCATTCCCTTGTCCCGTTTCTGACTCTTACCGGGATGTGAGGCCTGCAAGGTAACGCTATACACAAAGCTATGCCGAAATGGGCTAGGCTTTGATCATTAACCACAAGGCTATACTTTTCAACAAAAGCCTCGATCATTTGCATCTTGGCATGCCACATTAACAATCCATGTCATGCGATCGATAACTACTAATATATAACCTCTAAGCTCGTGCGTCTCAGAGAAGAGTGTTAAGCAAGAGAATAAATCCTCTGCCACCAATCAGATATATATTAAATAGAAATCAATTTACATGGAATGAAATCCACTGTCAAACACACATCCATTTACAAGTCCGTTCTGGGTCTGAACGAAACCAGAGTCACCTTATTCCTCGTCCCGTATGTCCAAGACGGAAGAGAGTACCCGCCTATCTGGAAATCAACAAGTACGTCCGGACAACTACCACTTTAACCCTTTACTGGGAGCTACCCAATGTCGGGCATCAGTAGTTATCCATTTGATGTGAAGATTGCCGGTCTTCAATCAGAGACTTCAATATCTTTGATTTAAATCATCGTATAATTATTTGAAATGAGATTGAACTCAGTCTTTTTAAATAATTCTTGCATATATATAATTTAAAACCACTTCATATTGTTAATATTATTTAATAACGATTTCTCGCTATTTTTATTTATATAAAAATAGCCCAATTTAATTTAACGACGCTTCGGGTCAATAGGCGACCCCGACACTGTTTTAATCATAATTTGATTTTCACTTTTCCCGAAATCTAACATTGGATTTTAACAAAATTTATATTGTTGGAAAGATCTTCCCAAAGCGATCCTAATGGTTCCAGTTTTGGGAAAATCCGACGGTCGGATCTTTCGGTATAATCGTTTAAAGTTATGATTCCAAACGTGAACTACCGTGCACAATTCGTTTAAATTCAATTTATATTTATATATATAATTATATATAAATATAAACCATTCGACGATTCCACTACGCATTTAACGCCCCAAAAAAAAGCATGTTTTAATTTGCATAACCATTTCTACATGTTTACAATGTCAAATATCACTTACATGACATTTGCTAATGACAAATAAAAAGATAATTTTATTTGTATTTCTAGTTTTAACTTTAACAAATAAAAGGAATATTTTAATTGTATATAGTTTCAATGCATGTTTTTACAATAAAAATAATTCATACAAATTCTAATGTATGTATTTACAATAAAAATGATATTTTAACTTTGCATATAAATTCTAATATATGCATCACCAATAAAATGTTATTTTAACTTTGCATATAAATTCTAATATATGCATTGTAAATAAAATATCATTTTAACTTTGCATATAAATTCTAATATATGCATTGTCAATAAAAATGTTATTTTAACTTTGCATGTAAATTCGAATATATGCATTGTTAATAAAAATGTTATTTTAACTTTGCATGCAAATTCTAATATATGCATTGTAAATAAAAATGTTATTTTAACTTTGCATATAAATTCTAATATATGCATTGTCAACAAAAGTGTTATTTTAACTTTGCATATAAATTCTAATATATGCATTGTAAATAAAATGTCATTTTAACTTTGCATATAAATTCTAATACATGCATTGTAAATAAAAATGTTATTTTAACTTTGTATAAAAATTCTAATATATGCATTGTAAAAAAAAAATGTTATTTTAACTTTGTATATAAATTCTAATATATGCATTATCAATAAAAAAGTTATTTCAACTTTGCATATAAATTCTTGTAACGACCCGACTTTTTGCCCGGTTCTTGCCGGTAATTAAACCAACTTAAACCGTTCAGAAAGACGAATTGTTATGGGTACATACATACATTGAACAAAAATAACAGAACTTTTCATTGAATAAACAAATATTACATCAGAGTTACATGAATATCAGAGTTACAACATAAACGTATACAGCGGAAGAAAGAAAATAACTTTACTCTCAGCGGAAGATCAATACACAACGGAAGCTTCAACTCTATCGGGGACTCCAACTCTAGAAGCGCTCCAAATCCTGCTCCAACGATCTATAACTGCAAAACTAAACTACTGGCTGCCCGTGCGAAAATCATGGGCACCCAGAGTTTAGGTGAGGGAACAATAAACTCCAGGTCAGTCGTGGGACTGGTGTGAGAACATAAAACAGTTGTTTTAGGATTTATTTTAAAGTTGGGAAATTCACCGGACCATGCCGCTAACGCGGAACGGGTTTACTCCATGTGAATGCCCGTGCACATAAATTCGTAATGACTTTTGGAAAATGAGGCTATCATAAGCTCGTCCCACATCACACAATGCAAGCGCACACCAGATGGGCGAGGTTTATCTTATGATAACCAAACATGCTTTCATACGTTAAAATCCTCTTTTCAGTGCCATAATACATATATATAGTGTGGAAACATTTCGCAAATAAATGTATTAATCCTAGACGGCATAATATCCCATACTATTATGTCGCCATATATATATATACAATCAAATCGTATGGCTCGTATTGGAGATTTGGTTTTCCAACTTGATGATTCCTGGCACGAAAGATCAATCAGGGATACAAAACGAAGTGCCTCAACGGCTTTTTCGACCATACGCGGACACCGAATACACATCGTCAGGGCAGATCAACGGTTTTCGACCAGACACGGCCCCCCGAACATACCCAACTTCCCCAGGTTCATAAGTGGTTTACCACTGCTGCACAGCTTCATCATTAATTCATATATAAGTATAAAACCTAACCGCCAGTTTCTCATCAATCCGGGGTGTGAGGTTTGTTGATGTCATATCATACGCAAAGCGATGCTTCGATAAGCCATTCTTTGATCGTCACTAGCTCGTCTCATAACTTGGGTATGCCACATTGACAATTCACGACATATCACTGATTTCAATCAATGCATACCCTCTAAGTTCATATGACTTAGAGACGAGGATAATATTATTGCCACAAATCCGATATTCATTAACGGAAATCAGTGCTATGCAGTCAAATTCAATGTCAGACACACCATCCATACAAGACCGTTCTGGGTCTGAACGGAACAACCCGAAAATACTTAAATATGTTCAGGTCTCATGTAACTCATACCTCGTGTCGGTGGCCTACCTAACCGAGACATCAATCAACAATCAATCTAAACAAATTCAAATATTCCCGGTCTTCATTCGTCGTTTACCAATTCCTGAATTGCTTCATAACGTCGTATTATTACTTGGAATGGTTTTCGAACATATGCTCGATCCCGGTCTTTCCAAGTAATAAGCGTACTTTAAATAGTAGCTATGGTTCACACAGGCTTTTCAATTCAAATCTCCTTCCACATAGTTATCAATTCATTTACAACTAAAGATTTGAATTTCTATAATTTCGTACATCTCGTTATCATCTTAAATTCCTCTTTGAAATCAAAGAGTATACCTTTGCTTAAATTTCTTACTTTTAATTCCCTCGGATCGAAGATTTT
>JASFAX010001073.1:0-53249 GCA_030737875.1 Allium sativum | reverse complement strand
AGGAATTAGAAAATTTTGTGAGATTTTTCAATCATATAACTTATTTTATAAATACTATTTTATAAGTATGAATTTGAAAGTATGATTTGTTTAATACCTTATTTCGTTCTCTTTTCGAGGACGAAAAGATTTTAAGTGGGGGAGAATGTAACATCCCATATTTTCTGTGTACTTAAATTTCAAATTTTAAATAAATAAAATATAATAATATTGGATAAAAATCAAATTTTGTCGATTTTTAATGATGATGATTATTTGAATGGAGTATAAATAGATTTTAAATTTAGTTTATACTTAGGATTGGTGCAATTTGAAATTTTATATTTTATTTACTTAATAAATTTGAGTTATTATTTTATAATAGAAATTCAAATTTAACTGGATAAATGGAGAATTCTATGTTGGGGAATAATAAATGGAATTCAAATTTAAATTCAATTATGCAAATTTGGGAACTTAAACTTGTGAAATTGATGTATAAAATTTATTTAACTTAAAGTTTGTTTTTAATAAAATTTGATTTATATTTAATTTGAATTAAAACAATTAATCGAATAATTGAATATTTTATTTATTCAATTAACTGTGAAATTTAACGGTTTTGGCGACTGTCTCGGAATTCGACGAAACTGGCGCCATTAGAATCGGAATGGTGAATTATGATAGGATTTTAATTTGCGTTACAATCCGACTTACCATTGGACCGTACGAGAGAAAGTGTGAAAAGAGATCTAGATAATTGGATAATTGGGTGCTTCTCATAGTTGGGCCTTATATAAATATATAAATAAATCCATACTAACCTCACCAGCTCATTTATCTCATTCAGTACGTATAGTTCCTCATCATCTCTCCCTAATGGCTGAAATAAAATTTTCAAACCCTAAAGAAATGAAATACAACTCCAAAATATAAAATCTCTCCAAAACCTATCATATTATATATCAAATTGAAGCTCTTGACATAACGAAGCGACGGGTGTTCTCAGATTCGACATGCAGTGCTTCGTCTGGCCAGAAATCGCGGTCAAAGTTGCAGTTTTCGTAACCCTAAAATTACAAATTGGGGTTTTCCGATTTGAGCTATAATTAAAGAAATGACGATGTGGGTATTGTAGAGATTTGCGAATGGAATGAAATGGTGGTGGTCGGAGGTTGTATATTCGAGTGGGTGGTCGGGAATTGGTGTTTGAAACCGGAAAATCCTATCCGTTCTTTGCGTCGCCGGGGAGGAAACAGAGGACCGAAGGTGGTGCCGTTGAGCTGGATGGTGCGAAGTTCGATGAAGATCAGAATGGTGGTGGTCGCGGGTTCCCTATCGGCCGAAGGTGCGAGGAATTGACGGTCAAAGATGACCTGCGTGTTGGGTTCATCGATGGGTACTGTAGCATTTGGAAAAGAACGGGTACGAGCGGGAATTTGCCTGCTGACATGGCATTTCGTAATTGGGTGAGGAATTTATTAATTAATTTTTATATATTTTAAAATTCAAACCGTAAAACACTGATAACTCTCTCGTATTAACTCGGATTGACGCGCGGTTTGTTGCGTTGGGATCGTGGCGGAATTGCGGAGGTTTTGGCACTAACCTGGCTGCGTTTAGAGACTGTGAAATTTTGGGCTTTGGTTGGAAGTTCGTCTGATTAAAGACCAAAAGGTGAGTGATTCTTCGCTCACGAAATACTAAATCATTCCCATATTTATCGAATTAAATTATGAAATAGTTTGCTTGCATGGTTGTGATTGGCTGTTGAATTTGGTTGCTTAAATTTTTATATAACAATGTGTTAACATGCAAATTAGATCGATAATTAGTTATTTAATTAAATTTAAATTTCTAGTTGGAAATTTGAATCCTTGCAAATCCTGAAACACTTTAATGCGGATCAGTTGAATAGAATGGTGACGGATGCTTGGTTGGATTTTATTACTGAATTTGATATTGACACTGTTAATGCTTCATATTCAGTATATTGTATAGCATGTGATTGTGACGATAAATCCCATTTACCCTTGATGTTACGGGCATCTAACAAACCCGGGGTTTATCGATAAAATAAATTAAGAACACAGAGTGAAATGATAAATCTCTGTGACACTGATTTGGATTGAAATGATAGATCCATCCCTGAATATCGAGAAATTAAATTTAAATTCACTTGGCCATAGGATAGAAAATTATATATGGACATCGGTTGGTTAAATGATTTAAATTATTTGAATTCTATTTGGTGGAAAATTTCATTTAAAGGAATGTATCGATTTTCGATAAATTTTTATTTTTCTTTAAGATATGAATTCTCGATGTTTTTTGGAAGGGTTAAGAATTTCCCAAACTAATTTGGAAGTTTGTAATTTGGATTTAAATATGATTTGGGATTTATCCCAATAATTGGTGGACTCAAATTTAGTAAATTCTTTTTGGATTTAAACTTTGGAATAAAAGTAATCGAGGATATTTGGAGTTGTTCTAAACTAAATACGAATATGGTTTTAAAATCCTCGAAATGGAAATGGGTTGAATGGGTTGGAATAAGATATTGAAATGGTGTAACTCCATTTGAGACTGGAATTAGATTCAAGTGTTGAAATTTGGAAGGAGAAACAATTTAAGGTTTAAAATTCTATTTTATTTTGTTCTATTTTATTTTATTTTATTCTATTTTGTTTTATTTATAAACTACATATCTACTTTGTTATAAGTGAAGTTATATATATTTTTTTTATTTAAAATTTATTTAGTAAGCTTGTTTTATATATATAGTGATTTAAATTACCTTAGTACTCTCTAATGATTCTATATAAGTAAAATTTATATATGGTTTTGTATAAGTAATTATTTTCAAAATTTTATTTTATGAATTGTAATTCTTCTTCCGGATGGAAAGTGTTTGGATTTAAACCTTTGGGTCAAATGGAGTTGAGATAGGTTATATTCTATTTGAATATGAATTGATTTTAATCGATTTTGATATGGAAAGGTAGATTTTATTCTACTGGAATATATATTGGATTTCCAAAGATTGAAATGAACTGATATGGAAAATAATATATTTTATTTGAATATGAAGGGATTTAAAATGTAAATCGATTTGAAATAACTGAATCTTTTAAGATAAAGTGTATGCTATGTGAATATAGATCGATTTGAAATATTATACGAGTATAATATAATGATATGGGAATATATTCTAATTCAGAATATAATCGGTTTTGGAATTATGGGATTTTGACATGAAATTATATTCTAATTGAATAAATTGGGTTCGAAACAAAATATGATATTTTGATATGAAACGAACCTTTGTGAAAGTAAAAGAACCAACCGATGTGGAAAATGTTAGCGTTGGTTATTAAAGAGACCGGAGTCGACATAAGGCATATTCTCTATCAGTGTCGATACCACTTTGACAACTGTGAACGTTATGACGTATCCAGAATGAGTATGATGACTTGGAGGCGATTATTGAATTGAAGAAGATGAACGATAACGAAATTGCCCTGACCTTCGGGCCAGAATTGAAATGACTAAAACAGGAGCTATACCGTGACTAATTGAGGTAGCACCTTTGATCGGACACACTTCTTCGATACTATTTCTATGACTATGATGACGAGGATTTGGGCCCATTTATGAATTATGGGAGTGTGATCCGAGGTGGGCGGTAGTGGCTGCTATGCGTTACCACCGGTCTGGGAGTGCAATTGGTAGAATCCTACCCTGGGCATTGCCTCGAGTGCCTTGTCATATATATCCATGTCGAGCCCATACGATTTTGAATTGTATCGTACTTATAGAGTGCCCTCTGATGCCATCGTTTACGGTTGGTTTACGGTACTGTATAGACTACGGTATTATAAACAGTGTAAGGGTAAAAATGTAATCCCGCTTACGCTATTTTCAGTATTTATAGTTTACTGAGTAGACACTATTATAATAGCGTATTATACTATCTATGTATTAGTTTAACGGATCCTTGAGAAATGGAAAATCCCGTAACATCTCTTGAGTTACTGCACCTATGACACTGATGTTATTTCGTATTTAAATTGACTAATATGAGAATGATTTAGTGCTGATCCGAGTGTTTGTTGTGTTTTCTTTTTTATGCAATACGCTCGGGTCAGCAGATGTTGGAGTTAGCGAAGATTTCCCCTTTGGAGCACGAAGACGAAGAAGATTTGGTATACATATATACTATATAATTATTTCCGCTGCATTTTATTTCCGCTGTGCTATGTAGAGATCTATATATATGTAACTCTGATAATCGTTGCATGGTATAGACAAATGTATGTATTTCAACTGTTTTAAACTGTAAGTTATTTATTATATGTTGTCCTTCCGCTGTGAGAATTCTGTTACTGTTCTTCTCACTTTTCTTCTTTTTCTTCTTTTCCCAATAACTACCTATATTTGTGATTTGTTTGGATCGACATGTGTGGTTTATTGTCGATTTGAACGGTCAAAAATCTGGGTCGTTACACAAAATCTTTATATACTCGATTGTCCAAATTCAATATAAAATAAATATTCAAATACGCATGAAATGGTTTAAATTTTCAAAACAATATTTGTTTTCATTTTTATTTCAAAAATAACACTCTTCACACTCGTTCTAGGATACTATTGATCCCATCTCTAACAAGTCATTCTTATTGGATATTACTAATCCAATCTCTGATGAATTCTTTTGTTTGGTTCTAATGTGTTTTGTTCTCGAGCTCAGTAAACCAAAGCACTGATACCAAACTGGGACAACCCGAACTTCCTCGGTCTCCGAAGAGAAGAGAAAGAATGGATTGTCTGAGAACACGACAAATCAGAACACAAACAGAAGAACATTTCATTTCTTATTACAACAATTTACATCAGAGTACAAGAATATACAGAGTATGAACAAAAAATATACATTTTATAACTATCAGAGATTTACAAATTACAATGCAGCGGAAAATAATACAAAACACAACTGAAAGAGATAAATGAATATAGAGCTTTCCAGATATCGTTCCAGCTATAAACCAGGATCTTGTGAATATAAATCTACAAAACCAAAACTACTAGCTGCCCGTGTGGAAAATAGGGGCACCCAGAGTTTAGGTTGAAACAATAAACTCCAGGTCAGTCATGTGACTGGTGTGAGAACTAAAACAGTTATTTAAAACTTTACTTTAAAAGAAAGTAAATCAAGGGACCACGCCGTATAACATGGAGCGAGTTTCCTCCCAAGAATTCTAGTACATAGAATAAACAGCGCAATGTTTTTTTGGAAAAATGAAGCTATTATAAGACCTAGGTCCCATCACACAATTCAATGCAAGCTGGAGGATAGGGTTTTCCCTTATAATAGCCAGACATGCTTGGTACGTTTAAAACAAATCATTTGATACTATTATAAGTGCACAGTGTATAAAACAACTTCAAATATAAATGTATCAATCATAGACGGCATGGGTACCATATATCATGTCGCCAATACTGGGCTCTACAATCAAAACCGAAATGTCACGTATTGGAAATTGGATTTCCGTAATGATTCTAGGCAAGGGATGTACTCCTAACCGCTTCGAGACACTCTAGCAAATACCTCGGGACTACACACTCTGGGTAACCCTTGGAACTTGCACGGCCGGTCCACTCTTACCGAACTAGTTAGGATTATCGCACCTTACCGAAGTAATCATTTATTTAGTTTCCTAATCCAAACCTATTCATCCCATGGAGAAAAACTGGTATTACTCCATAACTAACACCATGGTTTTATTGGTAAAATTAATTACCTTTTTCCATTCAAATCTAATTAAAGATTTAACTATCGCTTGGAGCAAAACTGGTGCTACTCCATTCTCGATAATTTCCCAAATTTGATAATTTAAATTATCACCTTCCAATCTAATTAAAGATTCATTAAAACTCTACTTAGTGTTAATCTTCAAAAAAATCAATATTAATGATTATTTGACTTTGGAAACACAAACATGTCGCATCGACAATCTACACCGTACTATTGATTTCTGTCGATATATAAACTCTAAGCTCGTACGTCTTAGAGAAGGGTGTTAAGCAAGAGAATAAATTCTCTTCCACCAATCAGATATATATTTAGCAGAGATCAACCATACAGTTCGAAATACAATGTTAGACATGTAATCATGTCTTTAACTGGGTCAAAGAACCAATGTCGTTTAAAACACGGTTCACAATAAGCCCAAATACTCTTCCATAAAAATGGAATCTTCACGGAAAACAGATCAATATATAATAGCTATTAATTTCCGTATCTGAATAATAATATAAATGGAATAACGACAAAGCCTTTTAAATTCCATATATATTATCAGTCTTCCTCCACAGAAGCTCATTTCGATTATTATCAAATCGAATTCCATTCAATTCCAATTTAATATATTAAATTGGAAAACTTCACTTTGGAAAATTTCCGTTAAATCTTAATAAAAAGATTTATAAATTCCAAATCACATTTCACTGTAAATCGGGTTAAAGAATGAATGTCGTTAAAAACACAGTTCACAATAAACCCAATTCACATTCCATTTTCAATTCCAATTAAATGTTAATTAATTCGTAATTCTTCTTTTAATCTTAATTGAAATATTTATTCTTTTCACACGGGGTTTAAGAACAGTGTTATTTAAGACACCATTCACGAAAAACCCAAAATCACATTCCATTGTTAATCGGGTTAAAGAACGAATGTTATTTAAAACACCATTCACGATAAACCCAAAAACAAATTCCAATTCAATTCCAATTAAATATTAATTAATTAGTAAACTCCATTAAATCTTAGTAAAAAGATTTAATGTTTTCTCAAATGGGTTTAAGAACAGTGTTAGTGAAGACACTGTTCACGACAAACCCAGAATCCAATTTGATATTAAATACAAGGTTCTAAATTGAAATTATATCGGCTTATATTCAATATCAAATTCTGAAATCAACAAATATTGTATTGGGAATAACGATATATATATATATCTTCCAAATTCCTCCATAATATCTGTATAATCACGAAATCCAATATCGAAATATTCCGATGATAATTTAGATTCAAATCCATTCCAATTCATATACTGGAAATTTCTGGTTATTTTCAAAACCATTTGACATCCAATTTATTTATTTAAAAATATTGGATTTATAAATTCTAGTTCATTTCGGTAAAATATATTTTTATATTTTCAAATATGGAATTTTTCATCCAAATTCTTTCCAAATCATTTATTATGATTTTACGCTAATTATTGATATTTTTAATAATTTTATCAAGGCATGTATAGTCGATTTCCATAAACTGTCATCGAACTGCACTTACAACGACCTTTTCCAAATTTGATTTCGACATAATTCCAAATCCAACCATTAGATTTCAAATCTCTCGTATTGATTGGAAAGATCTTTTCGATACGAATCCAACAGTTCCTGTTTTAGGAGAATCCGACGGTCGGATCTCCCGTAATGTCCATTCAAAGTCAACGGTCGAAATTCGCGAACTACCGCAGCGCGTTCTATTCAGGCCATTAAATATATATAATATATATTTCATCGATTTCCATTTAAAACGTAATTTATAAATCGTTTTAAATTCGTTTTCAAAACGATTTCAACTTCAGATTCAATTTCAAATCAAAATTGAATATTCCATATCATTAATATATAAATGAAAATATTTTCAAAACATTAGATTTTGAAATCACTTCCTTTTAAATATTCATTATAAAAATGAATTAAATCGATATAAATATTGTTCACGTCAAAATGACGTTAGTCTAATCAACTCGGCTTTATATATTTAAATATTTTTGTGTCCATCCCAAATCGGACATTAAAATCATGTTTTGATCTATTTCTGAATATTATTTTAAAATATTAGTTATTTTAAAATATTCATTATTCGTCATTTTAAAATATTCATTATTTTAAAATATTCATTCTTTTTGAATCGGAATCAGACACAACCAATTACCATATAATTTTATTTATATGGATTTCATACACATATGTACTCAACAATAATCAAATATAGTCAACCATCATCCAGAGTGCATTACACAACTGCATAAGCGTTAAATATGAATAATTAACGCTTACAACAGCCTGTTAACCATTCGATTGACATACAACTAAATATTGGGATTAGTGTATGTCCAATTTCATCCCAATACCCGTGTGGGGCTTTCAAACAACAAACACTGAGTATTATTTGTGCATTTGGGTGATGTGTAAAATATATCGTTCCAATCAATATCAGTCAAATGTGTGTACAAATACAAATCGTCCAATTTGTAAATGAATATTTATATTATTCATTACACGTTAAAAATTATATTTTCAACTATAAAATATTTATTTCAACACATGAATATTTCAGTTTCCTTTCACATCACAATCACAATCAATATCTACAACACAACACAATCAAACAAGTCGTTCATGTTCTGTGAACGACGGGTGTCGGGTGCTTCTAGGCATCGCCTGCATCCCAGTATATATTTTAACTAGAAAATAAATTTAAAATGAGAAGTTCCCACCTTTGAGACCCACTCCTCCATTTTTATTTCTGAATTTCTGAATCGTTTGGTTTTATCCGAAATTCCAACGCAGTCCTTTCCGCACTGTTCATAATAAAAATCACATTTTTTTATATGATGTTTATATATTAAAAATCATATTTTTACTTCGTTCTATATATAATAAAGATCATATTTTATCGCTACTTCATATATATAAAAATCGAATTTTTATCGCTACAACATATATATATATCCAATTTTTTTTGCTTCGCTATATATATGAAAATCAATTTTTTATATCGTTAAAAGTCATATTTTTATGTAATTAAAAACCATATTTTTATACAACGATATTTATAAATAAAAATCATATTTTCATTATCTAAAAATAATTTCATTTCTACTATAAAAATCATTTCTTTCTATAATTTAAAAATCAGATCTTTTTGCGTATGGATAAAAATCGCATCTTTAATTTCATAAAAATCTCGTCTGTCCACTTTAAAAAATCTTGCCTTTCTATTTAAAAAAAAATCAAACTTTTCACTTATAAAAATATAATCTTTTTACTTTTAAAAATATAATCTTCTTTTATATTTAAAAATCACATCTTTATGTTATAAAAAAAATCGAATCTTTGTGTTATTAAAAATTGAATCTTTACTTCTCTATGTATATGTTTAAAAATCAGATTTTTCAAAATAAATAAATAACTCATAGTTGTCCAAAGGGGAGGGGGCACTGCAAACAGTGGAGGAGGAGGGTGCGGCCGCTAGTGGCGTCACAGGCGAGGGATCCAAGGGTAACAGCGGCGGCTAGGGTTTTTGGGCATGACGACGGATTGGGTTCGATTTGGAGAGGGAGGGGGTTCGACGGGGTCGTGGTGGCCAAGGGAGGCGCGTTGGAGGTGGCGTTGATGGGGGCAAGGGTCACGGTGGCGATGGCGTCGATGGTGGGGAGGTGGGTGGCGTTCGATTTGAACGAGCGAGGGTTTTTTATTTTATTTTTCATGATCAGAAATGAGAGGAGAGAGAGTATAGAGAGGTATAATAATATAATTTAATAATTTAATTTAATTTAATTCTCCATTAAAGTTGACTTTCCATTCAAACTCCAAACGAAACCCAAAGACTGACACCTCTAGCTAATTACCCCCATTTCGAACACAATGGGACAGTTTCGTAACCTAATTCGACTGTTACGATCAGTCTCTGCTAAATTTAAAATATAAATCATTATATTTTAAATTCAAACGCACATTTTAATTTACCGAGGCCACATACGGACTCCAAAAATTCCAGAAAAATAAATTTGGCTATGTTTTAACGATACGTTCCTAACAAAACTAATTTCGTCGAATTTGGAGACCGTTTGAAAAACGGTCATTTTCAAGTCGATTAAATTCAAACTGAATTGACCAAACGCGTTTAAATCCTCCACGGTCACATATTGATTCCAAAAATTATAGAAATTGGAATCTTGCAATAATTTGACATTCCGGATCCAACAAAAGTAGTCTCGTCGAAAACGGAGGTCCTTTGCAAAATTTCTATTTTTAAGGGCTATATTTTCCATAGCGACCATTCTGAATTTTCAACTGGGCATAACTTTTTGTTCCCGCTATGATATCTGGATTTAGCAGATTCTTTGGAAAGATATTTTCGAACAGATTCAAATATTTTTTGTTTCATAAATCCGGTTTATTTTGAATCCTGTACATTCGTTTGAAATTTCAAATCGAAATTTCAAACTACCGCGCCATTTTCAGTTCCTTTTATAATTAAAATAAATATTTATATTCTAATTTCGATTTAAATAAATATATACATTCTAATTCTATTCAAAATAAATTTCTAGTCATTATTATTTAAAATAATTCATTTTAAATATTCAAAATTCATTAAAATTGCCAAAATAAAAATTTTAAATTGGTTCTGATTTTCCAGGTTGTTACAGAAGAGCCGCCTGAAATTGAAGAAGCTGTAACCAGGAAAGAATTCGAGGAAGCAATGAGAGGATTAACGAGTCAAATAACTATTGCGAACAATGCGATAATGAAGAAACTCAAGTCAATACTCGCTATTCAAGCTGCCACCGCAAAAGCCACGATAAGTGCCAATTGTTTTTCGTTCGATCGAACGAATTGCGAGCTAGAGGCAGAATTCTCTACTTCAAGCTCAAAACAGCAGAATTCCATTCATAAAGTTGCGCATCACACTGAACTGGATTATGGGAAGAACAAAGCGCCTATGCATGACCACTATGACGACACAATCGCGAAACGGATAGACAGTCCCACCATTAGAAGGGTGTCTCTTCCAAAAGAATGCCCAAATTCCTTGATTCCAGGTCACAAGAACACATCTAGACCAAAAATTGGTGAAGAAGAAGGCGTCAATCCATGGATCAATGTAGGGACCGAAATGCGTTTTAGGAATGGCACGTGCAATTGTGGAGGAAAGTCTGAAGAAGAAGTATGATCGTAAAGAATAGGAGTCCTTCCCGACTAAAACCCCACTCACTAAAAGAATCAAGAAGACTATATATTCACAAAAATTCGAGCCCCGAACGTTGCAGTCCTATAATGGGACAAGCGACCCTAATATATTCCTGTGTAAATATGACCAGTATACGAATGGGGCATGTGCTACCGATGAAATCAAGTGCTTATATTTCCCAACTTATCTAGAAGGGGTGGCTTAATGGTTCACAAAGCTGCCGTCGTAGTCTGTGGACGACTTCACTACCCTAGCAAAATTATTCAACAAGCAATTCAAATCTCAGGCATCTAGAGTTTGGGATGTTATGGAGCTAAGTGAATTACAAAAAAGACCAGGAGAGTCCATCAGAGCTTTTCTCACTCGCTTTGATGCGACAGTAGATGAAGTCGAGAATTTCGAGCCCCGTCTAGTCCTAATGGCTCTGAAAGGGGGCATATGTAAAGAGACCAAATTGGGGCGGTGGATCAAGAAGAAGATACCAAGTACACTCGAACAATTACTCAATAAACCTGAAAAATACATAAGCATTAAAGAAAAATCGAAATACGGACAAATAGAGAAGAAAGGAAATGCGCAAAGTAGCACTAATAGTCAAAAAAGGAGCAGCGAAGGGAAAGACAGTCGGACAAAAAAGAAGCTACGCTTTTTTAAGAATTCTGAGTTCACTCCCCTTAATGATACTATTGGAAATATCTTCATGGCAACTAAGGACACCGAGAAATACCCTGTCTTGAAACAAAGGCAGGTCAAAGATGTCGCTATGAATTCAGGAAGATTTTGCCAGTTCCATAAATAGCTAGGACACGATACCAACGACTACAGGCACTTAAAGTCAGTAATCGAGGGACTAATCGGTAAAAACCATTTACAGCAATATGTATAGGACCATGAATTTTGTTCCGGCTCTCCGTAAACAAGGGTCAACAAGCTTTAAAGAAAAAAGGCCTAAATCAATCCGAAGCGAACGCTCATTTGAAGATCAGTAATTGATGTCTTGATCAGGGAGCTTTGAACTAGAACCCCCATTACTTTGCTTTACTACTCTGGTTCTATCTTATTACTTAAATCGCTTTTCCCTGCTTTGTTATTCGCTATGTTCATATTTAGCAATGGTCTGCTTACAAATGCCTTATACAAAGAAAATTGTTATGTGCTTACCTGAGTAACATATTTATTAGTCCATGCTATGAAAAAACTGTCTCTTAGATTGTAGGCATGGTAAAAGCAATTGATCATATACAGATGAACTGTGATGAGAAAAACCTCAAGGCACATCTTAAACAAAGCGGCTTGAGTACCACAAACATCAGGAAAAAATCAAATAGGATGAATAGACACATCGCTTCAAGAGAGCAGGCTACTGTAAGACAAATGGCGAGTCAAAAAGTTGCACCTCTCGCAATGGAATATGCAGAATTCTTAGAAAACATCCATTCGAGGGATTAGCATCAGGCTTCGTTGGAAATGCAAGAATATTACCAAATATGTCCCACGGATAAAAATTGCTAGTCCCAAAGAGACGCCTTGTCAGGTGCAGGACACGAACTCCTTAAAACCGAAATCAAATTCGGTAGCAAGGAATAATGTCCACCTCCTAGAGGCAATGCAATAAAAAATCCATGCTAGAAAACACCAGTCCTTGTATCGGAAAGACCCACAAGCTTGCTGGAAAGACCAGCGCAATCAGAAATCCTAGCCGCAAGGGGGTAGCAGAAATCCTAGCCGCAAGGGGGTGACAGAAATCCTAGCCGAAAAGGGGTATCCATTCTAGGATCTTTTTGAATAACTAAAAATAATCTTATCAAACAGGTCCTAGAATGGATCGAATTTTTTTAGCCTAAGACCTCCCCAGGGGGCACGTATTCAAAACCAGTCTCCGAAGGGCTTGGTCCACCAGGTCAGTCAGGCGCGGGGTTGAATACAACTTGATAAAAGATACCAAACACGTTTATAATGATACAAATGTGTAATAACCTACGATGAATAACAAACTTCAGGATTCGAGTAAATATTGTAAAAAAATCAGGTGCAACCGAACGATTAACAAAGCTCCCGACCAAACATATAAATCAAAATAAAGGTGCAGTGTGCGACGCACTAACGCAAAGATAGCTGGGTTACATAACAAAACCACAGCACATTAAGGTCCAAAGCAGGCCACAAAAGTTACTAATATAAACGTATGATAATAAGCGAGGCTGGCTCTCACATACACAAGGCAGACTAAAAGTATCACCCTAAATTAAAACCAAAATAACAAAAGGTAAAACACCACCAAGACACAGCATTCAGATGAGATAAGCAATGATCTTCTCCCTGGATTCAAGAGCCTTGACGAGCTCGAGCCTGCCTTTTTCCAAAGCATGGAGTTGATCAACATTCTCTTTATTTTCCTTCTGAAGATCTTCAACAAGGGAATGCCAAACACCTAATTGTTTTACAATATAATCCTTGACATTTATGATAAGGTCTTCAACTAGATTTGGACGTGCTTCCAACTGATTGAACTCAGCCAATATGCAGTCCTTCATAGCATCGATTTTGCCTGTAATAATCCATTTATCTAATGGATCTATATACACATCGGAACGCGTGCTAGCTGGGCACCAACCCTCAAATTGCTCAGCAAGTTCAGGATGGCAAGGATTGGGAACATAAAGAGGTCTCTGGACAGTTGTAGGGTTTGGAGTGATGGACAAAGAAACCATAGGTGGACGACCAAGAGCAATCTGAGCATCTGGAACAGGGAGTTCATTTAATGAACGATGACTTCGAGTATCAGTCACACCCAGGTCCTTTTTACCTTGAAGCCTCTTTTTGCTACCAGCCTTTCCCATCGACTTCTTCCTAAGTCTCCTAGACATGAAGAACTCCATTCTTGGGCGACCTATTTTAAAGAAAAATCAATATAGATTCAGACATGAACAGAAGCACTCCAACCAGAAAATCCTGTGGCATTCCATCAAACAACCTATAAGCAATACTGACATCAAGATTTCAAAGAAAACCACCAAATGGTTCAGATTCTTTAAGATAATTACAGAAACGGCATCTTTGCTATACAAAGCTTGACTATCGCCAAAATCCCAAGTTTGTAATACCAAGTTCGTGTTTAACTCAATCAGACCACACTCAGAGCATCCTAGCTTGGAAATGCATAAGTACTCAAACAAAACGAGGCCAAATAAAGGGAAAAACTCACCTAAAAAAATTATGATGCCCTGGATCTGAAAGGAAGCTGCTCGAGGTAAACATGTGTTGCTGCAAGTTCTAAGCAAAATAATGAGATAAGGAAGCCAAAACCTTTTTAAGAAGAGCCAAGGTAGGAATAACAGACATCGATTACCTGGTAAAACCCTTGGGGGAGCACGGCTACAGTCGAACAAATTTCTCGAAAAGAAAAGCTAAAAAAAAGAGGAAGTTAAAAGTAAATAAGGGTTAGATTAAAAGGCATGCATCCAGAGCATTCTCACCACGTCAACTTAGTACTCGATTGCGCAAAAAAGTGTCTCGTCAAATTCCAGCTGGCGCCCCACAATTCGACCGTTCGCATGATAAGACACATCAGACTCCTCACTCATAGAAAGGGACGATACCAGTCCACCACAGTGGAATAATCCTAAGTTTTGCACGAACGACCCTTCGATGAGCCGAATTAGACCTGCCAAACAATGTTGCGATCAATTATGTCGAAGCCAGTAATTATTATCCAAAATAAAATACGGACTTCGAGGGGCAAGTGTTAATCTCTCAAAAAATCTATAGCACATTGAGTTACAAGATCTGAGTAGGAGCTACAGAACGAACACCTTCAGGGTCGACCGTGCATAGTATTGTCCAAGGCGTTTGAGCGACTCACAACGGACAGAACGCAACTACACAGAGCAAGCCCGAAGCCCGAAGAAAGTCATGATTCAGGCGCAGAAGCAAAGGTCGGTCGTTCATGTCGGAACAAAGCCACTCGAGAATCAAAACAAAGCAAGTCGGCCACAGCAATGGAAGACGCTTGACCTAATATCAAAGTTCGGTCACACGTATCAGAGCAGGAATCAAGGTCGCACGTGAAATTAACAACCGCTCATGGATTGCAACTCATATCGCTCATATGTTCCTGCTAGTCGAACGCCAATACTTTGATCAGAAACCACATACCGGTCGGTCGTACACCAGTTCTTAGATAGAACGCACTTACATCTCGAGTCGTAAGCCTTGATCATTCATATCCAGACTAAAAAGGTCATCGCTTGCTCACTCAGGATCATACATAGCCGCATCAGTAAATCACGATCGTCCGTCTGCTCAAAACGCTCGCTCCTATAAAGTCGCTCGCACATGACAACTGGAAACAACTACGGACAGCTGGCTACAACTAGGCGATGGCATGTTCGTAATTAATGGGATGAACGACCCGTAACTTGGGATGGCAATGGGGCGGGCAGGGCGCGGGTAGTACCACCCCATCACCCGCCCCGTTGGGTGATTTTTTCCCCGTGCCCGCCCCATACCCGCACGGGTACCCATTAAACGGGTTTTAAACAGGTTGCGGGTAATGGCGGGTATTCGTGGGTATCCATTATATTTATTTAATTTATTTCTTAACCGTTTATTAAAATTATTCAAAAGTACATTTGGTTAAAAAAAAGACCAATGCTCAAATGCTAACCTCAAAATACCAATACATATTTAAACCAACATCTAGAAAAGAAAAGACAACAACAGAAGTGTCCACTAAAATATCAACAGACAATTATAAATTGTTGAGTAAAAACATGCACACAAATACCGAACGACCAACAACAATGTTTTTTGTATTGACTATTGGTAATAAATCACATTCAATACGGGCATGGGTACCCACGGACATGGATATCTTACTATCCATACCCGCCCCATTAATTAGCGGATAATAAAAATACCCGTTTGTTTTACCCACGGATACCCATTTAACTATCCGTTTCATATCCATGACGGATTTTACCCGCGGATAACCACGGGTACGGATTTTTTTGCCATCCCTACCCGTAACCCGCATATACATATTTCAGATCACTTGCTCAAGGGAGCTCACCTATGAATACGCCATGGCTGCCAGCGTAAAGGGGATCGAATCTTTATTGCCATAAAGTGCTGCTAAATTCTATCCTAAGTGACTCCTCAAACACTTGGAAGTAGTAATCATCTTCTTCACTCAAAGTTCTATCACCCATTTGGCCATGGCGTCAAGTACAACCTTGTAATTAGGGGAAACAAAGACATCTTCCTTCTCAATCATTCACCCATCCTTCTCCTCAAACTCTACCATTCTCTCATAAAATCCCAGGATTGAAATGTATGAATGAGAGCATATTGAGTGGGTATAGAGACGTATGAAAAAAGATAGCTTATGTATTTTGTAATCCCCGTTATAAGAATGCAAGCTATCTTCATAGTGGATGTAGGCCTAATATAAGGCTGAACCACTCTAAACCTTGTCTCTATTTTATCTTCCTCGCATTTTCATTTTCGATTATTGTTAAGTATGGCTCCACTTGTTTCCCTACCATTTTGGTGAAGTACAATTTTAGTACCTTTGGTGTTTATGCCATTTTTTGGTGTAAACAGACTTTAGGTGTACTTCTAGTGACATTACTACCCTAATCGATCGGCTCTCTATCCCGTAGATACCCTGTGTTGGCCCCACAGTAGGATGTATCACTTCCTAAAGTGGTAACCCTGTTATTTTCAAGATGCACAGTCATATCTATTGATGTCGCAGCGTCTTAATTACCCCCAAGAAAGCCAGACCCATGTACGCACATGACTCCGTTGGAATACGCCATCAACACCCTCACACAGGTGACCTCTTATAATCAGCTCAGTAAGCGTGCCCAGACCTCGACCTAGTTCGAGGTTCCCCGTTTGATACCAAGATGGGTTACCGACTAAAACGGGTCCCACACAACAAATGATACAAGCTTCCCCCAGGCTTGCATCCCCACTAATAGGGTTTTGATAAGTTATGCCTGATAGTTTAATAAGGTTGCATAACCACCATATGTAAAACAGGTTAAGTTTGCCGGGTTTATATATATATAACCCGCCCCCACAGTTTAACAAGATTAACTTAACCCCAACTGACTCAAGCAAGTTTACATAACCCCTACTCAATTTGACAGGTTCATATAATCCCACAGTTTTAAACTGGTTAAGTATTACGGGTTAACAAGTTATCATCACATTTCCATTTATGGTCATTAGTGGACTAGACCTCTCATATTAAGTCTACTACTTATGGATGTTGGATATGCCAGGCGGTTCCGGGCAGACTTTTACCACGAGTCGGACTTAACCTCGTGTCTTAGCACCGTTACGTGCACATTTATGCACTCGACCCCTCATATTAGATTAACCACTTGTGGATGCTGGATTTGCTGGGCGATTCCGGCCAGACTTCTACAACAAGTGTAATCTAACCTCATGTCTATGTGCGGTTACAGTTTCTAATTACTGTAAATCTAGGCTTGTTCATTATTTTTTCATGTTTATCCAAGATTACGCCCCAAATCCCAGTCTAATTCACAATACAAGTTATGCCCTAAATTAACGTTTTAGATCAAGGTATAGATTATGACCAAATCCCAATCATGTTTTACGATATAAGTTATGCCCCAAATTTATCATTCCCAATCGTTCCCAATTCGTGCGCTCACATATTTCAGCGATGGGCCTAGGCTCGAAGGTAGCCTGGCTATAAAATTAAAAAGGAAAAGAGGGAGAGAAGAGAATAAGAATAGGCATAACAACAAGACATACGTATGATGATAAAAATAAGCATACTAATAGGACAGGCATATGGTGACATGATTAGGAAAATTAACAGAATAATCATATGGTGACAAATGGGCATGATGAAAGAATAGTCATAATTAAGATAGGCATGAAAAACTAAACAGAGGATCAGGTGTGCAAGTAATGGCAAATCTGTTTAGTTATGATTCATGTTATTAACAGGCACATGTTTAGATCCAACTTATAAACATGTCAAGATTACTATTAAATGTTTATATATAAAAATAACATGAACTCACTGTGACTGGATATAAAGAACAGAAATTGACTGTTGATGCTGTAGCAAAGATTCTTGAATACGTGTAAATTGTTGTTATAGAAGAATAGGCTATTTTAATTTGAGATGGGGTGTTACATTCTCCCCAATTCGGAGTCTATCTTAAGCAGAATTTTGAGACGAATGCAA
Organism: Allium sativum; assembly: GCA_030737875.1. NCBI lineage: Eukaryota > Viridiplantae > Streptophyta > Magnoliopsida > Asparagales > Amaryllidaceae > Allium > Allium sativum. The sequence goes on along the minus strand of JASFAX010001073.1, from coordinate 34,977 downwards.
TGGGGAAGTCCATTTTACTTAATTCCCAATATTTAATTAATTATTGTTTAGTTTATCATTATAATGTCCTTTAAAATTTCGAGGTGTTACATTCTTCCTTACTTAAAGGATTTCGTCCCCGAAATCTCTAAGTTAAGAAGAATGTATATCCTAACATCCATCATTCATCTACTCATCCACCAATCACAGGCATCCATTTTCCTTAAAAGATTTCTAATGATTATATGAACATATGCAAAGGTGTGTGTATATGTCCCTATACTAACGTGAAAAATCAGGCTGTCCACTGATTTAGTTGACCTCCTTAATGCAATGTATGTTAGTGCCATGAATCCAACATGTATGCAATTAATCCTAATATACCATGTAAAGGCAATATGCATGCACAATACTCCATTCAAATGCAACATCCATATGATGATACACCCATTTCCATCCATAAAAAGAAAAAGAAAAATGCACACACATCCATATGCAGTATGAGAGTGATTGAGCCGATCTAGTGTCTAGTGTGTGTGTATATGCATTAACAAGCAATCACTAGCAAACATTTGCATCCATCAAACATAACATGTCTCAAACACATGTTTACGTCCATTGGTTCCCTACCTAAAGGTCGAAGATTCGACGAATATGATATACTTAGATGATAGAAGCAAGTACGAATAAAAGCATTGGAAAAGAAGTTAAGAACATACCCTTGAAAAGAAAAGGGTACGAAGCACAAATCTTGTCTTCAGTCTCCCAATTTGCATCCTTGTGGTCATCTCCCCACCTAACTTTCATCAACTTGACCTCTTGGTTGCGCAGCTTCTTAGCCTCTAATCCAAGAATACGGGTAGGAACTCGTCTAACTATCGCCTCCCATTCCACCTCTACTTTCTCAAGTATACTCGGATCAACCACTTCTGCGGTATCATGCAAGCACTTCCGTAAATGAGAAACATGGAAAACAATAGGAACACTGGACAGTCTCTCTGGTAACTTCACCCTATAAGCCATTTGACCAATTCTTTTTGTTATGGGAAATGGTCCTACAAATCTTGGTGCCAATTTTCCTATAGATCCAAAATGAACCACATTCCTCAAAGGTGATACCTTGATTAAAACCATGTCTCCTACTTCAAATTCAATATCGGTCCTTCTCTTATCTACGTAGGACTTATGCCTGTCCTGAGCTGTCTTCATATGCCTTCGAATAAGATCAATCTTTTCTGAAGTCTCTCTAATCATCTCTGGTCCACGTAGAAGCCTTTCTGTAGACTCCCACCAACAAGTCGGTGATCTACAGGGTCGTCCGTACAATGCCTTGAAGTGTGCCAAGCCAATACTAGCCTAATAACTGTTGTTGTAGGCGAACTCTACCAAAGGAAGATGCTTTTCCCAAGTCCCTCCGAAGTCTAGGATACACAGTCTTAAAAGATCGTCAAGAACTCTATTCACCCTTTCCGTCTGACCATCGGTCTGAGGGTGATAAGCAGTGCTCGAACACAAATGTGTACCTAATTCCCCTTGCAAGCCCCTCCAAAACTCATTGGTGAAAATGGAGTCACGATCACTCATAATACTGGAAGGTACTCCGTGTAGACGGACTATCTCACGAAAATAAACCGCTGCCAACCATGTTGCCATCCTCTTACTCTTAACAGGAATGAAATGAGTGCTCTTAGTAAGTCTGTCCACTATAACCCAAATACTGGTGTTGACTTTCCTCGATCTAGGAAAACCATCAATGAAATTTATAGAGACGCTCTACCACTTCCAATGTGGGACCTCTAAAGGATGAAGTAAACCACCGGGCTTCCTTTGCTCAGCCTTGACTTGCTGGCAAATCAAACATCGAGAAACAAACTCCACTACATCTTTATTCATCCCAGCCCAAGAGAAAACCCTCTTCATATCTCTATACATCTTATCAACGCCTGGATGAATAGTCATCCTAGAATGTTTGGCTTCCTCAAGGACTGTCCTCGACAAACTCCCAACACATGGAACACAAAGCCTTCCATCTCATCGTAACCACCCTCTATCATCTGTGGAATATCTACTGAGGTGACTGGAAGTCTCCCCTCTATTGAGCCTATCCAAGATATCTTCTATCTATGGGTCCTCTCGTTGCGAAGTTCCTATCTGATCCAACAGGGTAGGTCGCACCTCTAATGATGCCAATAAACCAGGTGTGAACTTGGTGGAGGGTCTAAAATCAAAAGTTGATATATACTCCAAGCTCTTCCTCTCAGGGCTCAAGGTCATCCTCTGCCTATTCAGTGCGTCCTCCACCACATTACCCTTGCCAGGGGTATAAGCAATCTCAAAGTCATAGGATGCTAGGAACTCCATCCATCTTTGTTGCCTCAGACTGAGATCCTTCTGCGAGAACAAGTACTTGAGAGATTTATGATCGGTGTACAACTCGAACTTCTCTCCAAGTAGATAATGACGCCAAGTCTTCAGAGCGAATACTATGGCAGCCAACTCTAAGTCATGGGTAAGGTAGTTCTTCTCATGGACCCTTAACTGTCTACCTCCATAACATACTACCCTTCCCTCTTGCATCAAAACCGCACCAAGCCCTGTACCACATGCATCAGTGTATACTTTGAACACCATGTTCCCATCAGGCAAAGTCAAGACTGGGGTTATTGTTAGAGCCCTCTTTAATCGTTGAAAAACATCCTCTCAGTCTATACCCCAAGAAAATGCCAGATTCTTCTTCGTCAGTATGGTGAGTGGGGCTGATATCTTTGCGAAGTTCTTAATGAACTTCCTATAATAGCCCACTAAACCAAGAAAAATCCTCACCTTCGCTGCATTCCTTGGAATCTGCAAATCCTGAACTAAAACTACTCTTGCTAGATCTATTGCTATCCCATCCTTAGAGACCACATTCCCTAGAAATCTCAATTCCTTTCTCCAAAAATGATATCTGGAGAATTTCGCCTTAAGTTGATACGCTCAGAGAGTCTTCAAAACCTCCCTTAAATATAGAGCATGATCTTCCTCGCTCTTCGAGAAAATCAAGATGTCATCAACAAAGACCACAACGAACTTATTTAGAAACTCTCGAAACACCCTACTCATCAGACCCACAAAATAGGCCGGTGCATTCATCAACGCAAAAGGCATGATGATCCACTCGAAGAAACCATCTGGTGTTCTAAAAGCGGTCTTGTCTATACTGTCCTCGTCCACCCTCAACCGATGAAACCCTATGGCCAAGTCTAACTGACAGAAAATAGATGCACCAACAAGTTGGTCAAACAAATCATCTATCCTCGGAAGTAGGTGCCTATTTTTCTTAATGAGCTTATTCAGCTGCCTGTAATCCACACATAAGCGAACCAAGCCATCAGGCCTTAATGTCGAACACTGCTGGAGCACCCCATTCAGATATGTTTCGCCTAATAAACCCTTTCTCAAGTAGCCCCCCTACTTGCTTGCTGAGCTCCCTCCTCTCTCTCAGAGCCATGTGGCGCATAGGAAATGCAACTAGTTTTGCATTGTCCACCAAGTATATACGAAAATCAATCTCACACCTCGGAGGTAAGCCCCAAACCTCCTCATAAACATCAGGATACTCATAGACTACTGGTATATATCGTAAATCATCGATAGATGAATCTAGAGACTCTAGGAAACTAAGCAGACAGACCCTTTAGGGTCACAAGAAATCTCGTGGGTCCTCCCATGGCAAGTCAAAAGTCTAATGACCCTCCTCTCACAATCCAGAATGGCACCATACATGGCTAGCCAATCCATCCCTAGAATCAAACCATAGCCCGTGAAACCAAGCAAATATGCGTCACATTCAAACTCGACGCCCAACACAGATATTCTCAAACCCCGACAAATCATAGACAAATGAGTCATACCCCCAATGGGGTTTGAGACAACAATGGGATCCAAAACCATACTAGTACTAAGGTGCAGAGACTCAATCACAGAATCAGAAATAAAAGAATGTGAGGTGCCAAAATCAAAAAGAGTTCTAATAGGATAATTGGAAAGAGAAATCAAACCTTCAATAGAAACTTTCCTACCTCTATCCGGCACACCGACCACGAGAGCATGCATCTGCTTTACAGAAGATCTTGCCCTTTGGCCTAGTCCTTGCTTCTTCGGGAAATCCTTAATAAGGTGTTCGACCTCTCCATAATGGAAACAAGCTTTCTTCCTTCTTTTGCAATCTTTGACCAAATAACCCTTGCATCCACAATTATGACATTTAGTCTTATCTTGGGCTTGGTTGTTCTTTCCGCCCTTATTTTTCTATTGTTGTTGTTCTTTCTTAGGCCACATTTTCTTGTTTTGTGTTTCATCAATCTTAGCCTTTTTCTTTCCACCTTTTTCTTCTTCATGCATTACTACCATATCAACGAGTTTCTCAAAAATTTCTCCCATCGGAATATGAGACATGGCTAACCCATGAAGGGGTTCATTCAATCCTCCAGAAAACCTCAAAGCTTTCTTGTGTGTGGTATTCACTAGCTCCAAACCAAACCTTGCCAATTGATTGAGTTTATTAACATACTCTTTGATAGACATGCCCCTTAGCTTAAGTGCCAAAAACCTTTCCATTTTCATACTTTGCTCGGCTTGAGAAAGAAACTTCATTTCGAATCTCTGTTGGAAATCATCCCAATTATCAACTGGACGCCCTGCTTGCGTCACTTCCCACCAGAATGAAGCCTCATCTTTCAGATTCCAAACGGCCAAGTGAATCTTCCTACGGTCATCAACCTCAAAAATCCCAAATAAATCCTCTGTCTCTTTAATCCAATTCCGTGCTTCTACAAAATCTCAGTTCCTCGGAATGGCTTCCCTCCCATAGCATAGAATTCCTTGCATATCTTAGAGAAATTATCCGCTCGCGGAAAGGAGTGTAACGAACCGGGATTTTCGACTCCGAAAATCAACATCAAACTATCATGTTGACCATTCAGACATCGAACATTCCAGATCATTAATAGAAAGAAGTTAGAGGGTGAGAATAGATAAGGTAGAAATATTGAATAGAAGAAGAAGAAGAAACACCACAACACAGAGTCTCACATCGCAGCGGAACAAAATATAATACAGAAATAAATCTTTATTGAGAGCTTTGAAAATACTTACAGTATCAGAGTACATCATACCATGGGACAGTTATAATAGCCTGTTCCCATATACAACACACAGCGGAATAGTAGTATATCATACGTCTGGACTCTTCCAGCTCGTCTCTTCATAGCAGTCGATAACCTGAACCTGTACAACCTGGTCTAACCCGAGCATTTACAAAACACCGGGTCAGTCTGGTGAACCAGAGTGAGATAAATTCGCACAGTATTAAGGGTAATCATCCAAATTGATTTTTAAGTTCACAAATCCTTTCAAAAGAAAAGGATAATCGTAAGACCAAATCCACACATAAATACGGACGGTTTTTACCTTACGATAACCCAAAACATTTTTGAAATCAATATCTTTTCTGATATTATAATAATGTCTAAATACAAGTAAATAGAATCTAGTAGAACGCTTGCATCTCACGCTCCACATATATAGTATACAATCAAAACCCGCAGGCGCTTATTGGGAATTGGATTCCGACTTGACAAGGTATGGGTCCACCTTCCGATAGTGTATCTCTAGAGACGAATACATTGGGTTCAACAAGAACTTCTTGCAACCCGGCCCTCACATGACCGACCACTCATTTCGCTTGAGTGTATCGAATGTATATCACCGACGGTTGGGATCAGCAACCGTCTCCCGACAAGGGACAACATCGAAACATAGATTTAAGAAACAAATAGGAATTTCTCTAGATAGGTGATCATACACCCTAATGGGAGCGACCCACATAGCCATGCTGCCTGCCCGATTTTTGTCATTTCCCGGTTGATGAGGCTTGAGGCCAGAATTAACTCTTGACATTTGGTTGCCATTTACTTTGAATGCCACATCGTCAAATCCATCGGATATCACTAATTGATATCCACAAAAATACTCTAGCTGGAAGCTAAGAGAGCGGCAATTCTCCGCCTACAACCATAGCACGTTTGAAGAAATCAACGTACGTGATCCTTTGGAAATACTCTGTCAGACATCCGTCCATACACGTCATCCAGGAACAGGATGAACCGAAGGCACTCTCCTACTGCATCCAATATAGGAATCACCCCATGGATCAGTAGCGAGTAGTCCTTGCAACCCGTAGATTCCACCACGACAGAATCACAGTTTATCTCTGCTTGCCAGGCAGAGAATATTAGTGGTTCTTCCGTTTGTGAAAATCCACGGTCTTCACAGCACCATCTCGATCATCTTCTGATATCTCCACGTATTTGTTGGTCGGAATGGTTTTCGAATATAAATTCGATCCCGGTCTTTCCATACCAACAATCGCATTGGACAGATTTGATAGTCGGTGATTTAACTATCAAAATATACAGTGTTTCAAACATGACACTCCAATGAGTTTACTGGTTAAACAAATAGATGTTGAATATTCAAAAATCAACCATCAATCAAACACTACAACAGATCAGTTCATATATGATAATATGAAAATAAATAATACATTTGAGGGATCCGGTTGGGTCCCTCCAACCTGTTCTTCCCTGTATTCAAATGGTTATCTCAAATCAGACCATTCAGTTTTGTTTAACTGATAACACTAAATAGCAACCATTCAACATCAACCACAAGCAATTCAAACAATTCAACCATTTAAACACGTTTATAAATAAACATGACCAACCAAGGTGAGTCACCTTTATTGGAACCAATCGTTAAAAATAACGATTTGGTATTTCACTGAAATTAAACACAGTTTAACTTCATCAGTTAAATCAACAGATAAGCAGATAACTAGCAAAACAGTCAACCATTGGCAAGCAGAGCACACAAAATAAAAATACCCAATTTATATAAAATATAAAAAGGGTAACTGAGTTAGTTTAACTCACATTGATCTGATCCTCCATTAAAGCTTTGGTTTCCGTTGATTCCAATGCATTCAAACTAGCTCTAAACTGTTATGTTCGTCGATATGATGCGAACATTTCTGATTTTGTTCAATTCTGTTAACAAACGAGAATGTTAAAATACATTTGTTTTATGACTTAACTAAACCTTGTATAAATTATATTAAACACAAGTTACATGTTCAAATTGGCAATCGGTATTCAACAAGTATGTGAAATATAAATAGGTATATTTAAGCCTATTACTACCCAGGCCTTATATTACCTATATATGTACATTAGGCATAGTTTATAACTTGTTTAATTAGGCCTATTCTAATCAACGTTCTGTATGTATCTTATTTAGGCATGAAACGGTAATTAGGCATTGTATAAATTAACTTAGTGTTCTTGTTATAATATATCGTTCTAATATACATACAGGTATTCGGCCACGTTAGGAAATAGGTTAGACATTAAATAGTATTATATAAGTAGATACTAAAACTATAGTTATTTTTAAACTTTGTATTGTTCATTCTACTTATAAAATATCAACTTGAGCGGTTATAAGGTTGGCCATGCAAGCTCCTTAATTCATTCTACTGTTCATTGTCTAAACTTTGTACTAAAACTATAATTATGGTATCGTTAATACTTAAATGATGATTATCATTTAAATCCCATACTTACGTTCTTTACAGCCGTGATTAGGCATATTTGGGAAGTTACTGTTCCTCCTCCAGGTGTGTTCGAAAGCTGCTGTGATACCATACCAAGCTTTCTTCTCCACTCTTCTCTTCAAGTACCCAGCGTCTCCTTGTCATGCAACAACTGCCGTGACCACTCAACATCCCATGCATGACAGAAGGCCTTCACCACTTCTTTACTGTTTCGTGTTTTCAAACAGTCCACTTGGTGCTAAAAACAGAAACCGCAACTTCATCATCACGATCACCGCGCGAGCTCTACCACTGTTCGACCAGAGTTTTCCTCTTCCGGTCCTCTTCCCTTCTTGCTGCTGTTCTCAGCACCACCAAACCGTGATTGTAGTTCACGAGAAAGACAACCCCTCCGTGAATAACATAGTCATGCTGCTTCGCATGTACATATGTTTGCACTTCCTTGCTCCTTCTCTTATCAACTCGGGAAAACGAATTAGCAGGGACGAGGAGAATATATATTAACAATGGAGGAGTTTGGTTATTAAAACAATAATATTTTCTTTGCTTCAAGAATTGATGAAGGGTCTGTGGTATTTATAGATGAGATTGTTTGGGGATCATGCTTCAGAAACGTCGTTTTCAATTGGTATTACTTGGTCGGCAAGGATTTTAAATGCTCTGAAATGAAAGTTCATAAAATAGAGTAGGCTACCAGAAGAATAGGTTGGCTTTGGCTGAAATGCGTCGGTATGTTCGAAAAGAGACATGACAGTACCTTTTTCTTGAAAAGGAACATCGACTTGACTACACAGTTTTAGGTAGGCAACTAGGTGGGTGCGACAAGTTTAGGCTGAATTAGTGTAAGTTAAATTTAAGGTAGGTTATACTGTAGTGGAGTGACAGTTCAAATATTTTACACGGTTAGTTTTATTATTAACGAAACTTCACCGTAAAGTATCACGTAAAACAAACAATAATCGATTCCTGTTTACTGATAAAAAGGCTAATCTTAGTGTAAAAAGATATTCCGGATCCAATGGGACAAGTTTCATCGAAATCCGAGGTCGTATGGAAAAATTTCCTTTATGAAACCAGAAATGAACATACGTTTAATTTTTCCACGGTCACCAGATAAATCAAATCTACTTGAAACTGCGAATATCGACAATAACTTTTCGATACGAACCCAACGGCACTAATTTCGTCGCATTCTGAGACTGTTGCCCCGGTAGGCTGTTTTTACCCCGAACCGCCCTACCCTTTTTAACGCCAAATTTCTCGATCTCTAAAAATAACAAACTATATACATATCCTGACTCTAATCGACGATACGAACTCAACGGAACTGGTTTCGTGGCTTAATTCGATCGTCTGCTCCAGTTACACTCAAATATCCCTATATTGAATTAATTACGCGCTATAGAAATTATATGGGCGTTTATGGCTACCGTGGCCATATACGACATCGGTTTTCCACGCAGTTTGATTTTCTGATAATAATTTAACGATACGGTTCTAATGAAACTGGTTTTGTTGAAATCTGAGTCCGTTTGCAAAACGGCTAATTTAAGGGCCTATAATTAAATAACGGTTTTCCATAGCGACTATTTCAAAATTTGATTTGGCCATAACTATCAAACTATAACATGAAATCTGGATTTTTCTCTTTCATATGAAAATTATCGTCAATACGGTCCCAACGTTTCTCGTTTCACAGAAATCCGACTTATAACGGATCCTGTATTCTCAGTTGAAGTTCAAAACTCTATATTGCGAACTGCAGCGCCATTTCAGGCTCGATTTATATTATATATAAATATATAATGTTCAACTTCGTTTCAATAACGAATTAAATATTAAATTTCATTATATTCCCAATATGATATTTAAAATAAATAAATTAAGCATTTGACGGCCAAAAATGCGGGTCGTTACATTCTTCCCCCCTTAAAATAATTCCGTCCTCGAAATTGCTAAGATAAGAAAGAACGTTATAAACTCACTAACTTTCAAATCCAATTTTGTTTAAATCAAAATCAATTCAATATTGTAAATAAATATTTTCAAAAATATTGAAAATTTTCTAACACATTATATTTCCGAAAAATTTCGCCAGCACTTCCTCTGTACGGCTCAATCGGTACAACCACAACTCGCCCTTTCTAGGCCTTCTCCAATTCAAAAGAAAACAAAACAGCCAAACGGCTTGCCAAACAGGCTCATAAATCACCAAATCCAAATAAATGTGTACCTTTTTGTCGGGCATATCATTATATCCTTTCCATCTGCTGCCTTGTCAGCTTATACAAATGCATTCCCAACGAAATTCCAACTTTATCCTCAAAACCAAATCCTTCACGCATCCAAGCCAAATTCCATTCTTAACTCAATCATCATCCATCATCAATTCCAACCAACACTATTTCAGATTCTTGTCTCACAAATTTCAAAATCTGATTCTACCCGATATATTATCTCCTGATTCAATTTCCAGTTAATCGGTTTCAATTCAATCCATATTTGCTTTCACAAACTTTTATTTAATTTTGTTTTTGTTCAAACAATTTCCCTGGGAGTTTTTAAACAGTTCAGCTCTTTCAAAAATTAAATATTCCCTTTCAGGGTTCAAAACAACTTGTTTTTTCTCAAAGCAATTCAAACAAGATTTTTGGTAGTAATCCGTCACTTAGAACTCGAAAATGAACACTGATGATGTGGCCAGCATCCTCAGAGTTATTCCCCAGCTATCGAAGTGAGTTCAATACTATATCACTTATCAAACCATATTTAAACACTTCCATTTTGAAATTTATTTCAAAATATCATTCACGATGCTTGTAAACCAAATTTAAAATCTCCCAGGATCTTAAAATTCCCATATATTTAATCCAAAATTCTTTTTCACACTTTTCTAAGTTTTCACAATTTCAATCTAAATTCTGATTTATCTTCGAATTTAATTCATCTGATTCCATATATTATATCCATAGGAATTCTGATTGGTTACTTACATAACCATTCCATTATAACACATCCAATATACTATAATACTCCAAATATTAATCATTCTTTTATATCAAAATATAATTTGGGTAAAATTATTTCATTTACCCTCTTTCAAAAACATACTGTGTCGAATTATTCTGTTCAAGAGTTTAGAAACACTTATCGATACAGTTTGCATTACTGTATCGACCAGAATTCATAAACTACTCAACAAACCAATCAACACAATATAAACAGTTTTTATATCAATTTACAAATACGCGCTCATATATATATACACTCAAACTCAATCTAGGGTATTACTAACCCCATCTCTACTGAGTCACGCCACAGAGCCAAGGTAATCACTTAACCAATAGCTCTGATACCACTGTAACGAACCGGGATTTTCGACTTCGAAAATCAACATCAAACTATCATGTTGACCATTCAGACATCGAACATTCCAGATCATTAATAGAAAGAAGTTAGAGGGTGAGAATAGATAAGGTAGAAATATTGAATAGAAGAAGAAGAAGAAACACCACAACACAGAGTCTCACATCGCAGCGGAACAAAATATAATACAGAAATAAATCTTTATTGAGAGCTTTGAAAATACTTACAGTATCAGAGTACATCATACCATGGGACAGTTATAATAGCCTGTTCCCATATACAACACACAGCGGAATAGTAGTATATCATACGTCTGGACTCTTCCAGCTCGTCTCTTCATAGCAGTCGATAACCTGAACCTGTACAACCCGGTCTAACCCGAGCATTTACAAAACACCGGGTCAGTCTGGTGAACCAGAGTGAGATAAATTCGCACAGTATTAAGGGTAATCATCCAAATTGATTTTTAAGTTCACAAATCCTTTCAAAAGAAAAGGATAATCGTAAGACCAAATCCACACATAAATACGGACGGTTTTTACCTTACGATAACCCAAAACATTTTTGAAATCAATATCTTTTCTGATATTATAATAATGTCTAAATACAAGTAAATAGAATCTAGTAGAATGCTTGCATCTCACGCTCCACATATATAGTATACAATCAAAACCCGCAGGCGCTTATTGGGAATTGGATTCCGACTTGACAAGGTATGGGTCCACCTTCCGATAGTGTATCTCTAGAGACGAATACACTAGGTTCAACAAGAACTTCTTGCAACCCGGCCCTCACATGACCGACCACTCATTTCGCTTGAGTGTATCGAATGTATATCACCGACGGTTGGGATCAGCAACCGTCTCCCGACAAGGGATAGCATCGAAACATAGATTTAAGAAACAAATAGGAATTTCTCTAGATAGGTGATCATACACCCTAATGGGAGCGACCCACATAGCCATGCTGCCTGCCCGATTTTTGTCATTTCCCGGTTGATGAGGCTTGAGGCCAGAATTAACTCTTGACATTTGGTCGCCATTTACTTTGAATGCCACATCGTCAAATCCATCGGATATCACTAATTGATATCCACAAAAATACTTTAGTTGGAAGCTAAGAGAGCGGCAATTCTCCGCCTACAACCATAGCACGTTTGAAGAAATCAACGTACGTGATCCTTTGGAAATACTCTGTCAGACATCCGTCCATACACGTCATCCAGGAACAGGATGAACCGAAGGCACTCTCCTACTGCATCCAATATAGGAATCACCCCATGGATCAGTAGCGAGTAGTCCTTGCAACCCGTAGATTCCACCACGACAGAATCAAAGTTTATCTCTGCTTGCCAGGCAGAGAATATTAGTGGTTCTTCCGTTTGTGAAAATCCACGGTCTTCACAGCACCATCTCGATCATCTTCTGATATCTCCACGTATTTGTTGGTCGGAATGGTTTTCGAATATAAATTCGATCCCGGTCTTTCCATACCAACAATCGCATTGGACAGATTTGATAGTCGGTGATTTAACTATCAAAATATACAGTGTTTCAAACATGACACTCCAATGAGTTTACTGGTTAAACAAATAGATGTTGAATATTCAAAAATCAACCATCAATCAAACACTACAACAGATCAGTTCATATATGATAATATGAAAATAAATAATACATTTGAGGGATCCGGTTGGGTCCCTCCAACCTGTTCTTCCCTGTATTCAAATGGTTATCTCAAATCAGACCATTCAGTTTTGTTTAACTGATAACACTAAATAGCAACCATTCAACATCAACCACAAGCAATTCAAACAATTCAACACTTTAAACACGTTTATAAATAAACATGACCAACCAAGGTGAGTCACCTTTATTGGAACCAATCGTTAAAAATAACGATTTGGTATTTCACTGAAATTAAACACAGTTTAATTTCATCAGTTAAATCAACAGATAAGCAGATAACTAGCAAAACAGTCAACCATTGGCAAGCAGAGCACACAAAATAAAAATACCCAATTTATATAAAATATAAAAAGGGTAACTGAGTGAGTTTAACTCACATTGATCTGATCCTCCATTAAAGCGTTGGTTTCCGTTGATTCCAATGCATTCAAACTAGCTCTAAACTGTTATGTTCGTCGATATGATGCGAACATTTCTGATTTTGTTCAATTCTGTTAACAAACGAGAATGTTAAAATACATTTGTTTTATTACTTAACTAAACCTTGTATAAATTATATTAAACACAAGTTACATGTTCAAATTGGCAATCAGTATTCAACAAGTACGTGAAATATAAATAGGTATATTTAAGCCTATTACTACCCAGGCCTTATATTACCTATATATGTACATTAGGCATAGTTTATAACTTGTTTAATTAGGCCTATTCTAATCAACGTTCTGTATGTATCTTATTTAGGCATGAAACGGTAATTAGGCATTGTATAAATTAACTTAGTGTTCTTGTTATAATATATCGTTCTAATATACATACAGGTATTCGGCCACGTTAGGAAATAGGTTAGACATTAAATAGTATTATATAAGTAGATACTAAAACTATAGTTAGTTTTAAACTTTGTATTGTTCATTCTACTTATAAAATATCAACTTGAGCGGTTATAAGGTTGGCCATGCAAGCTCCTTAATTCATTCTACTGTTCATTGTCTAAACTTTGTACTAAAACTATAATTATGGTATCGTTAATACTTAAATGATGATTATCATTTAAATCCCATACTTACGTTCTATACAGCCGTGATTAGGCATATTTGGGAAGTTACTGTTCCACCTCCAGGTGTGTTCGAAAGCTGCTGTGATACCATACCAAGCTTTCTTCTCCACTCTTCTCTTCAAGTACCCAGCGTCTCCTTGTCATGCAACAACTGCCGTGACCACTCAACATCCCATGCATGACAGAAGGCCTTCACCACTTCTTTACTGTTTCGTGTTTTCAAACAGTCCACTCGGTGCTGAAAACAGAAACCGCAACTTCATCATCACGATCACCGCGCGAGCTCTACCACTGTTCGACCAGAGTTTTCCTCTTCCGGTCCTCTTCCCTTCTTGCTGCTGTTCTCAGCACCACCAAACCGTGATCGTAGCTCACGAGAAATACAACCCCTCCGTGAATAACATAGTCATGCTGCTTCGCATGTACATATGTTTGCACTTCCTTGCTCCTTCTCTTATCAACTCGGGAAAACGAATTAGCAGGGACGAGGAGAATATATATTAACAATGGAGGAGTTTGGTTATTAAAACAATAATATTTTCTTTGCTTCAAGAATTGATGAAGGGTCTGTGGTATTTATAGATGAGATTGTTTGGGGATCATGCTTCAGAAACGTCGTTTTCAATTGGTATTACTTGGTCGGCAAGGATTTTAAATGCTCTGAAATGAAAGTTCATAAAATAGAGTAGGCTACCAGAAGAATAGGTTGGCTTTGGCTGAAATGTGTCGGTATGTTCGAAAAGAGACATGACAGTACCTTTTTCTTGAAAAGGAACATCGACTTGACTACACAGTTTTAGGTAGGCAACTAGGTGGGTGCGACAAGTTTAGGCTGAATTAGTGTAAGTTAAATTTAAGGTAGGTTATACTGTAGTGGAGTGACAGTTCAAATATTTTACACGGTTAGTTTTATTATTAACGAAACTTCACCGTAAAGTATCACGTAAAACAAACAATAATCGATTCCTGTTTACTGATAAAAAGGCTAATCTTAGTGTAAAAAGATATTCCGGATCCAATGGGACAAGTTTCATCGAAATCCGAGGTCGTGTGGAAAAATTTCCTTTATGAAACCAGAAATGAACATACGTTTAATTTTTCCACGGTCACCAGATAAATCAAATCTACTTGAAACTGCGAATATCGACAATAACTTTTCGATACGAACCCAACGGCACTAATTTCGTCGCATTCTGAGACTGTTGCCCCGGTAGGCTGTTTTTACCCCGAACCGCCCTACCCTTTTTAACGCCAAATTTCTCGATCTCTAAAAATAACAAACTATATACATATCCTGACTCTAATCGACGATACGAACTCAACGGAACTGGTTTCATGGCTTAATTCGATCGTCTGCTCCAACTACACTCAAATATCCCTATATTGAATTAATTACGCGCTATAGAAATTATATGGGCGTTTACGGCTACCGTGGCCATATACGACATCGGTTTTCCACGCAGTTTGATTTTCTGACAATAATTTAACGATACGGTTCTAATGAAACTGGTTTTGTTGAAATCTGAGTCCGTTTGCAAAACGGCTAATTTAAGGGCCTATAATTAAATAACGGTTTTCCATAGCGACTATTTCAAAATTTGATTTGGCCATAACTATCAAACTATAACATGAAATCTGGATTTTTCTCTTTCATATGAAAATTATCGTCAATACGGTCCCAACGTTTCTCATTTCACAGAAATCCGACTTATAACGGATCCTGTATTCTCAGTTGAAGTTCAAAACTCTATATTGCGAACTGCAGCGCCATTTCAGGCTCGATTTATATTATATATAAATATATAATGTTCAACTTCGTTTCAATAACGAATTAAATATTAAATTTCATTATATTCCCAATATGATATTTAAAATAAATAAATTAAATATTTGACGGCCAAAAATGCGGGTCGTTACAAGGAGGAACAACGGCTGCAGCTGGCGGAGGGGTGTATGTTTGGCCTTCGGTAGGCGCCATAGCCTCAAGAAACCTATGGAACCAAGCCGGTATCGTAATTCCCTCAGGAAGAATCGGTTCCCTAGACATGTTGAAAAAGGAAAGAAAAGGGATTCAAACAGAGAATCGAAAGATATTCCATACGGTTTTAGGGAATATGTTTTTCAAAACAGAGTTTTCTTTTGAAAATGCTTTCTTTTAAATCCTATTTGAAAACAATTTTCAAAATCTTTTATCCAATCTGGTAACCTTCAGCTTTGATACCAAATGTGACACCCCACGTCCATTAATGTTACTCTTTATCAGAATGCATTAAGTTTCATGAAGCGTTATAGGTGAGCAGAAACAGAAACATCACAAGACAGATATAAATAACAACCGAATTTTAAAACTTTATTAAACAGAAAACATCGTGATCCAAAACCCAGTGACATCATAAGTCTGAAATGCAGAAAACCCATTACATCAAATTAAACTTTCTGTCTTGTACTAAAATCATCAGAGTACAATAATATAAAAAGCATAATCCCAAAAATATCCATATTTGAGAAGACAGCAAATCAAAGCAGTACATCTAAGCAACTCCAAGAAAAAACAGAAGAGAGGATCCTAATCAAGCCTAAGTATTCCCACCCAAAGAACCGGTGGGGGGAGGGGGGACGGAAGAGAAAGAAGAGAAAACAAATTAGGTCAGACATAAAGTCTGCTGAGTCCAGTTATTTTCAGCATATAAATAAGTAAGACCATTATGACTGGTATATAAACCAGAGATGAGAGAGACAAAAATATCATAAGGTAGGTATAACAAACTGAGCAGGCCAAACTGAATAATCAGAACAAAATATATTGTGCTTCTCAAGTACTTTTCTCTGCACCAACACTGGTATAACTCAGAATGATCCCAACAAGAATAAGATGATAGATTTTAGGTGTACTTCTAGTGACGGGTTTTACCCCTAACAATAATAACAGGTAGCCCAACAGAAATGACAGGTGTTACCCCCAACGATAATAACGGGCCCCTAAACAAGCAAAACTAGATGTAATCTAATTACTACCCCAGTCAATCAGCTCCCTATCTCGTAGATACCCTGTGCTGGCCCCATAGTAGGATGTATTACTTCCTAAAGTGGCAACCCCGTTATTTTCAAGATGCACAACCATATCTACTAATGTCACAGCGTCTTAATTTTCCCTAAGAAAGCAGGACCCATGCACGTACATGACTCCGTTGGAATACGCCATCAACACCCCCACACAAGTGACCTCTTATAATCAGCTCGGTAAGCGTGCCCAAACCCCAGACCTAGTTCGGGGTTCCCCATTTGATACCAAGATGGGTTAATGACTGAAACGGGCCCACATAACAGACGATACATGCTTCCCCCTAGGCTTGCATCCCTACTACTAGGACTTTGACAGGTTATGTCTAACAGTTTAACAAGGTTGCATAATGCCCACATGTAAAACAGATTAAGTTTGTCGGGTTTATATATATATATATATATATATATATATATGTGTGTGTGTGTGTGTGTATGTATGTATGTGTGTATATATATACATATATATATATATATGTATGTATAACCTGCCCCCACATATTTAACATGATTAACTTAACCCCCACCGACTCAAGCAAGTTTACTTAAGCCCTTCCCAATTCGACAGGTTCATATAATCACACAGATTTAAATAGGTTAAGTATTACTGGTTAACAAGTTATCATCATATTTCCATTTATGGTTGTTAATGGACTAGACCTCTTACATTACGTCTACTACTTGTGGATGCTGGATATGCCGGGTAGTTCCGGGTAGACTTCTACCACAAGTGTACATTTATGCACTGTTACGTGTACATTTATGCACTCGACCCCTCACATTAGATTAACCACTTGTGGATGCTTGGTTTGCAGGGCGGTTCCGGGCAGACTTCTACAAAAAGTGTAATCTAACCTCGTATCTAAGTGCGGTTACAGTTTCTAGTTGCTGTAAATCTACGCATGTTCATTATTAACCAATTTTTCATGTTTATCCAAGATTATGCCCCAAATTCCAGTCTGATTCACAATACAAGTTATGCTCAAATTAAAGTTTTAGAGAAAAGTATAGATTATCACTACACCAAAAAGCTCATTTTGGCAGTGCTCAAATCCGTATCAAATGCAATTTGGCAGTGCTCAGACCCGTATCAAATTAATGCGTGTTTGTTACTTAGGCACGCCCTAGAGCCGTATCAAATTAGTAATTTGATACGCCTAACCCATATCAAATTTACCAGTTTGATACGCCTTAAACCCGTATCAAATTTCAATTCGACACGCCTTAAAGCCTTATCAAATTATCAAATTTGATACACCTTTTAACCGTATCAAATTATCATATTGACACTCCTTAAACCCATATCAAATTATCAATTTGGCACTCCTTAAACCCGTATTAAATTATCAAATTGATACGCCTTATAGCCTTATCAAATTAGTGGATTGGTACACCTTAAACCCATATCAATTTTTTTTTAAACAAAAAAAATTACACAGCAAAAGCTCCAGTATTAAAACAATTTGAATACAACAAACATCACAGAATTTACATCAGAACAAAATCTCACATAACCGATCAAGACTAAATTGAATGTTTACAATTATAATTTTGAATGTTTACACCAATAGTGGGATGATGTTTACATCAGTCTACAAAAGTGATCACACATTATAAATTTGAATTTTGAACCATACACGGCTTTCTAATGCTTACATTTATGAAGCTTTTTGAAAGATAAATAAAGTATTGAAAAGATAAATTTTGAACCATACCATATCAATGTGTTTCATCTCAAAATCGCCTTCCTGCATTGATATGATGTAATAAAGTTAGGTAAATACATGATGAATATATTGGACTAAACCGAACTAAAGTGTATATAGTGAGATACGCAGTCCGAGACTGAGTTTGTACGCAGTCCGCGACTGTGTTTGTACGCAGTCCGCGACTGAGTTTGCAAACTCAGTGAGTTTGCAAAACTCAGTCCGCGACTGAGTTTGCAAACTCAGACGCGGAACAAAAAAGGGTATCATACCCTGACATATAACAAAAAGGGAAAACATATACTCATACAATTGCCATACCTTGTAATTCATTTTATTTGTGAACAACTGCAGCACCGATTTCCAGTCAAGTAAAAAAGCCACACCGGACAAGAAAAATATCTGTATGGAAGATGATAAAAGATGTTAAGAAACAATTGCATTAATAACACGTCAAAATACGCAAAGCCCCGATGAAAGAAAAGAAGCAAGTTGGCTAATGTTCGCTATAACATAGGTGGTTAATTAAATAGGAAGTCCTAATAACCATTAATATAAAAAAGAATAAGCACTTAATTAATTTGACTCCATAATTTACCGCGTATAAGCATCATGGTGGCTGAAAAACAATGATATTGTATTAGGAAACAAATATAAAACCTCATACAGGATTCACAGGAATGAAAAGTATCAGTTTTACTCATCAAATTAGTCACATAACTATCATAAGATCTGAACAATTATTTGAAAATGCATAAAATATCATGTAGTCTGTAAATCACAAATTGAAAACAGAAACATGTTGACAAAAATTACATTAAAAAAAATATGTGTGTGTGAGAGGGAGAGAGAGTGTTTGAAATATATATAGTTTATCGCATATAAACATCATGGTTGCTGAAAACAATGATATCATATTAGGAAATAAGTAAAATGCCTTAGGTAGGATTCACAGGAATAAAGGAGCAGAAATTTACTCATCAAATTAGTCCCATAACCCTCATAAGATTTTTTTGAAAACCCACATAATTTCATACAGTTCAATTACAAATTAAGCATATGTACATGTTGATGAAAATTATCAGAGGAGGATAGTGATCATTTCGATCTCGGAAGCTTAGATTTTGATGAAAATTACAGAACTGAGTCATGCATGCCCAGATTTGGAATTTAATTCTTAACAATCATAAAATTGTATTAATTAAGGATGAATGAACAACTACTTTCACGTTATCTTTTCTATTCAGGTACAGAATAAAAGGGTCCTAATTAATTTATTCTCTGTTTTACATAAATTAACAACACTACATAATTTGTAGCCAGTAGTTGCTCTAGAACAGAGATTGAAGAAGAATAAAAGAACGAATGTCAATGGTATTTTTCTTTCTCTACTTGTCTCATATATCTAGTCCAAGCTAAAACAGTAAAATTTGTTATTTTTGTTAGATAATAAGGCTAACTTCATCTGAAGTTTGCGAACTCAGTTCCGGACTGAGTTTGCGAACTCAGTTCCGGAACTGGGTTTGCAAACTCAGTTCCGGAACTGAGTTTGCGAACTCGTTCCAGAACTGAGTCTGCGAACTCAGTTTCGGAACGATTTCGCAAACTCAGTTTCGAACTGAGCTTGCAAACTCAGTTCGAGTTAGCCATCTGAATCACACGACATGGAATATAATACCTCTTCTTGATCATATGCCCTCAACATGAAGAAGAAGATCCAACAATGGAATTCTATACACAACCACAATCAGATGATTGCAGTTTCAGCATCAGTTAAAATATTGCAGCCTCAACATCAGTCAAAATGTAACCACCTTCTTTCAGAATACCAAAAAATTCAGGAAGGAAATCCGGAACCTGGTACTAGTTTATTGGATGTCAACACTAAGAAGCTCATGTATTTGCGGAGTTAACTGCTTGCAAGTAATAAGTGAAAACTGCACTAAACTACATGAATGTACATCATACCTTCAATAAGTTCGATCATATCTTTCAAACTTAATGGAAGAGCCTGTAACCATGACCATACATTGAA
Source organism: Allium sativum (assembly GCA_030737875.1). Classification (NCBI taxonomy): domain Eukaryota; kingdom Viridiplantae; phylum Streptophyta; class Magnoliopsida; order Asparagales; family Amaryllidaceae; genus Allium; species Allium sativum. The sequence goes on along the minus strand of JASFAX010001073.1, from coordinate 14,432 downwards.
ATTTTGCATAATTATGAAACATGACCAAAATAATAATGATAATGAAAATAAGAAAGCTACCTTTTGCAACACGTCAAGGCCATCAACATGTTTTCTAAAATCAAAACTCAAAAGATGCCAATCCAAGTCTTCTCTGAAATGTTTAATGAAATCACACTGCAAAATATACTAACATTTTAAGATATTAATCAAAGGAACAAACTCAGTTTCGAACTGAGTTCGCACGAGTTTGTTGCAAACTCAGTTCGAAACTGAGTTTGCAAACTCAGTTTCGATCTGAGTTTGCAACAAACTCGTGCAAACTCAGTTCCGGAAACTCAGTTCTGGACTGAGTTTGCGAACTCAGTTTCGGACTGAGTTTGTGAACTCAGTTCGAAACTGGAGTTTGCTGCGAACTCAGTTGTGGAACAAGTTTGCAAACTCAGTTCCAGAAACTCAGTCCATTGTGCCACAAACTCAGTTTTCAAACACAAATTTATTAGCGAACTATATTTTTAGACTCACAATAGGTGATAAATTGTATAATAGATATGCAATAAGTAAATAAAAAATTTGAAAACTAGCTTAAATTGGTTCCTGAAATCTTTCTTGTCAATCTTATTAAATCAGGCACATGTTTTTCCAATGACTTTATTTAGGCAGTTAGTTACAAACCAGTAAAAATTCATAAGCTATTGTCAACCCAAACTCTCCTAATCAGTCAGAAACACACACTGAATTAAGCATGCATGATGTCACTAATCTATGAAACGCAGTAGAAACTCAGGTCAAATATCTCCAAAATTATCAAAATTTTAGGTCATAGCATAAAACCCTAATCTTTCCACATAGAATGGAACTAACTAGAAGTAAAGGCTTAAAAAAAGATTGAAACGCAGATAAAAGATTTATACCTTTCAGGCTCCCCTATCAATAACAATTGAAATTCCTTAGCTGATTTCTTAATCAATAGGAAATTGGAAAGAGAAGTAAACGACAGAAATAGCCAAACAATAGGAGGAGAACAGAAATAGTATGTTGCGGATGACCGATGAATGGGAGCGAGGCAATCAAAAACAAAGATGGAAGGGGAGCGAGTGGATTTAGGGAATATTAGGGATTGAGGGAAATGAAAATATAGCGGGGAGTGAAAATAGTTTTAGTTGTTGCAGGAGATGAAAAATTTGATACGGGTCAAAGCCTTGTCAAAAATGTAGTGATCCACGGCTTTAAGATGGAGGTCTAGATTTTAATTGTTGAGGTGGTGCGGATCGCCATCAGTTGTGCCAAGTGAATTTAATACGGGTATGAGCACAACCAAATTTGATACGGCTTTAAGCCGTATCAAATCCCCTCATCCCGCTGTGCCAAATTGGCCTTTTTGGTGTAGTGTATGCCCAAATCCCATTCATGTTTTACAATATAAGTTATGCCCCAAATTTATCATTCCCAACAGTTCCCAATTTCATGTGCTCGCATATTTCAGCGATAGGCCTAGGCTTGAAGGTAGCTTGGCTATAAAAATAAAAAGGGAAAGAGGGAGAGAAGAGAACAAGAATAGGCATAATAACAAGACATGCATATGATGACAGAAATAAGCATACTAACAGGATAGGTATATGGTGACATGATTTGGTATATTAATAAAATAAGCATATGGTGATAGATGGGCATGATGATAGAATAGTCATAATAAAGGTAGGCATGCAAGAACTAAACAAAGGATCAGGTGTACAAGTAATGGTAGGTCTGTTTAGTTACGATTCAGGTTATTAACAGGCACAGGTTTGGATCCAACTTATAAACATGTCAAGATTACTATTAAATGTTTATTTCTAAAAATAACATAAACTCACTGTGACTGGATCTAAAGAACAAAGAATTGACTGTTGATGTTGTAGCAAAGATTCTTGAATATGTGTAAATTGTTGTTGTAGAAGAATAGGCTTTTTTAATCTGAGTTGGGGTAGCACCTCATTGTTTCCATTGTTTTTGGTGAATAAAATAATAGAAATGAGGTCCTATATATAGCCTAATGTCAACGGATCTGGTCAAGAAAGGAGTCCACATACACAGAAATAGATCTTCCCCAAATTTGGCTGGGGTCGACCCTGGGGTCAACCCAAGGGTCGACATCCCCATTATGGGGTCGACACCCTTGGGGCATGGGATCGACCCCTAACGACCCGAATTCCCTCCTCTTTCCACTCTTTGATTTTTGATTTTTGATTTTTTGGACAAGATATATATATATATTACTTATATGTGTATAAACTTCAAACCTTAATATCTTCTTCATATGATCTCCGTTTTACACAAACTAGGAGTCTATCAGAAGCAAAATTCTGATACGAACGCAATGGTGCAGTCCGTTTTACTTAATTCCCAATATTTAATTAAGTATTCTTTTGTTTATAATTATAATGTCATTCAAATTTTCGGGGTGTTACATATACCATTCTGCTGAGGTGTACCAGGCATTGTATATTGTGCACGAATGCCTCTACTTTCAAGTAACTTTGCAAATGAACCTGGACATTGTCCACTTTCATTAAATTTTCCATAAAAATCACCACCTCTATCAGACATCACTACCTTTTTCTATCTAACTTCCTTTCAACTTCGTTAGTGAATACCTCTAGGACGTTCACAGATTGAGACTTTTCATGCAGAAGATATACATATCCATAACATAAGTAGTCATCAATAAAGGTGATGATGATGAAGTATCTTTCACCACTCCATGAAAGAGCATAAAAAGGACCACATATATTAGTGTGAATTAACCCAAGTAGTTGAGTACTTCTCATGGATGACTTCTTAACTTTGTGTTTAGTTTGCTTGCCTTTAATGCAGTCCACACACGCATCTAAGTCACTAAAATCTAGTCGAGGTAGAATTCCATTCTTTACCAACCTCATTATTATTTCCTTGGAAATATGACCTCATCTTTGATGCAATAAGTAAGAAGAACTTTCATTAGATGCACTACGCTTTACACTTTGACCTTCAACATTAAACAACGATTCAGAAAATTTAACATTAAGATTTAACCTATAAAGTGAATCAATCAAAGTACCATAACCATAATATTAATTATTTTGATACAATGAAAACCCACCACGTCCAAACTTAACATAAAAACCTACACTATCCAATTTACTTGTAGAAATAAGATTTCTAGCACACTCAGGTACATAAATATATCCTTCAAGATCTATATAACAACCGGTGTCAATAATCAATCTATAAGTCCTAATGCCCTCAAATTGTGCATTTATCCTGTTCTCCATACTAAACAAGTATTGTTCAGCTCCTTTTATGGGCTGGATCGAATTGAATCCCTGTTTAATGTAAGAGACATGAGTAGTAGCACCAAAATCTAACCACCAAGTATTGTTAGGCAGTTCTATAAGGTTCGATTCAAAGCAAACAAAACTATCATGTATACCTTTCTTTTCGAACCAAACCGTCCTTTTTGGATAATCTTTCTTAGAATGCCCCATTTTCTTGCAAAAGGAACCTTCTGCTTCTCCGTTCAGATTTGACCTTCGGGTCCTTTTATGTATGCTTTGTCCTTCTTTCTTGGTTTTCCTTTAATATTGTCGGCACAATCATGACCTATGAGATGAATTACATGATCCTTCATCTTCTTTAATCTCCCTTCATCTTGAACCAACATGGCCTTCAATTCCTGAAAGTTCCATTTATCCTTAACGGTGTTGTAGTTGACCTAGAACTGACTAAACTCAAAAGGTAAAGAGCTAATGATGAATTGAACCAAGGATGCTTCACTAAACTCCATTCCCATAGTCTTTAACTTTGCTGCCAAGTTAGACATATGTGTTACATGATCATGGATGGGCTGAGACCAGTCAAACTTTTTTGTAGTTAGCTGACACATGAGGCTTCCTACAATTGACTTATCCGCCAAATCCGATTGTGAACACTCTACACATAATATCCCTTGCATTCTCTGTCTTAGGCATAGATGACTTAATTCTTTCAGTCATCATCATCCTCATGTGGTTTAAACTTAACCTGTTAGATCGCTCCCATGTATCATAAAGAGACTTTTCAGTATCGGAGCTATCATCTGTATTGGCTAAAGGTTCCTCTGTTAATGTTGCAAGGTCCAATGCCATGATACCCAGTGTAAACCATATCTGTTCAGACCATTCATCATAGTTAAGCCCATTGAATTTCAGGACATATTTTTCTCTTGCAAATAAATTTGATGAACCTACAAACATTAATACATGCTTACCTATTAGTGCTTTGAAAACTCTAGTATATGTTCAAAATTTCCATTTAATCTTCAAAGCATGAATTTAAGTAACCTTTGGGCAATATTCAAACACAGTACTATCATTGATGCTAAAGTACCTTGCTTTAACGACTAATCGTAATATACATAGACTGAACAAGCATGTTATCTTTGGATATACACACTATTTAACCTACGCGCTAATGCCTAATTCCTTTTATCTTATCAACTACATTCAACGAGCCACCTTTGGGTGATCTCCTAGAATTAAAATAACAAAAAAATTGACCATTCAAAATTTTTGTTGTTGTTGTCATTTCATAGCATCTCTATAATCATGATCAACTGAATTATACTGTTAATTTTAATGTCTAAATATGATATAACAAGGTCGCTTTGGAGAAAAACATGTTACATATAATGTAGACATTGAACTCCAATAAGTAAAATTATTCTTATAATAAACTAACATTTGCATAACTCAAATTGCACAGCCTTTGTATATTCCAAATCCTTAAATGACATGGGTTATGCATAATATGGTGATATTAAAACCCAAAAAGAAAAGGAATTTTGAAGCAGTATAGTAATCTAAGTACTGTTATGGTGTGAATCAAAATTCATGGCAATAAACACCTGCCACTAATCAAGCATTCAATAATGCACATGATGAAACTGATTTTTTCACTGAAGCAGATATATATACGTGACAACCATTATGAAAAATTACCATGACATGCAGTGATGAACTCAGACCAAAATCATCCAATACTAGTCAATAACATGGTGAATCATTCAAATTTAAGTGGCTCTGATACCAATTGTAAGCAATTTAATGTGTATTTCTTTCATGAAACTAAACTCGGATGAATCTAAACTCAATATGATTCAACCTATATATCACAAAAGGAAAAATGAATCACTAACCAGATTCAATGTTCATGTTATCCTTGTCACTGCTAATAAATGATTCTCCTCCCTTTGCCTTTCTTTCTTTTATTACTAGTTCATGATGGATAGAACCAGTCTCTCTTTTTATATATAACTGTCATTGTGTAATTATCATTTCTATATTAAAAGAAATTGCTCTCTTTATATGCATATTTCATTTGAATTTCAAACAGTCATTTTATCCATAACTACCATCATTATATATGACAATAACTATATCAGTTATAAAAACTGCAAATACCATTTCATCTATAAGGGAATACAATGAAAAATAATTAGGTAAGGGAAGAGGGATAATAAATACCCCGAATTTTAACAATTTTTAACCGAGACCAATCCATCACGATGTTAACTCTAATGTTCAAATTCCAACATATAATATGGACTTAATTCTCACAATTAAATCATAAGACACATAAGCCACATTAATATCGAAATATTCTTACAACTTAATCATTACATTTAAGTCCAAATGAATTTTTACTTAACAAGTCAATTACATATACGAAATTGCATATATGCTATATATGCTATATATATACACACTCATATAAAACATATCATATACGCATTTTACAAAGTTAACACATCATAATTCATTTGTTATGATTTAAGTTGTTCTGTCCATTATCTATATAATGTAAGTGTAAAACCATGGGGACTTATGTATGAATTTCAAACACTTTTTTTTTTTGAACAAATAGATTGGTGTCATTTTCGGAAATCAAAATAAGGTCAAGCTTTCTGATTTTATAGGTAAAAATAGAAAAATATCTTAATAATAATAATTAATTTCATTAAATCAAATATTATTAAAAACCAAATATCGGAATTGTCAAACAATTAAAACTAGTCTTGGATCGGAATAAAATACATGCATAACTGAGTCAAAATATTTATCCTTAGGTCAATCAAACATATTAGTTATGGATTTAACAGTGTTTATGTATGTATACAGATCCATACACTAATTAAATCATATAGTTAATAGACCAATCTTCATGTTTACTGTTTAACATTCTAGGATGAAGTAATATCTAAACATGAATTAATATCTAATATCAATTCATGTTTTAGTAAAGAAATCATATTTCATAAATACATCTGTATTATAAACCAATTTCATCCCTACATCTATATATTTTTTATAGATCCTTGTATGGTTATCTTATATATAAATAAATCAATTTACTGCTTCATACCAAATCTATATATTCATGGTTTAATCGTCTAAGATCCAGTAAATAGAATTAATAACTGATATTAATTCACATTCACTTGTAACAAATTTATTTGAAAAATAAATTGATTCAACAGACCCTACTAATTAAGACAGAATCAAATTCTCTTGTATATATATTTAATTCCTACATATATATACAACGAATTGTACATGAATTCAACATACTATATCTGGCAAGCCCTAGGCTCTGATACCACTACTGGATTTAATTCGATCAAATCGACATTCAATTTTACGATTTAATGATTTAAACTAGGATCTAAGTAAGAATTATAAATCAGAACTCGTATAGATTAGGATTTTATAACAACCGTTATAGATCCTTGAAGCACTGGACGAATCTCGAACTCGAAGAAGCAGAGGAGGATCAAATCGATAGCAAGACAAACACCACGTCTCTATCGTATCCACGAACGATCGCTCTCAAGAGTGAAAAATGATCGGTACTAGCCGACTTAGGTTTCTAGGGTTTCCCCATTTTATTTTTATTTCCGTTTTTGTTGTGTGGACTCCAAAACAAAGGAAAGACGGTCTTTCTTTTATTATATAAAAAAAGAAAATTTCTAAATTAGGAAAACCCATATATTCCTTTTACCAATTCGAAACCAAAGAAAAATATCAACATTTGATTTCCCTTTTTGTTATGAATGATTCTTACCCTTTTCGAACGTTCTTATGTGTGACCCTATAGGTTATTATAATAGTGAAAATGATTTTAAATCATATTTAAAATCATAAATAGTGATTGGCATCTAGTAATATGTCGCTTCTACCTAAGTTAAAATAAGATCATTGATTCGATATAACCTTTTCTATAACCAGTGTCTCAATCTAATATAATCCATTAACCAATATATCCAGAATTAAACTTGAGGCATGGAACGCATCATCCTCTTTAAAATTTAATCATTTTATCTTGATCGATGAGTAGGCTATATAAAACAAATCAATATTTGAGCACGACCATGCATTTCATAGTCTCACTCAATCAAGGGGCCCATGGATATCACTACTTATGTTGTAGGGTTAAATTCCATCTAGGTCATTCATACTTTACAATCGATTCGAGATGTATCCAATAATCACCTTTATTGTCTACTCATTTAAAAGTAACTTTTGATGATATCAAAACACAAATATCCTTGAATAAAATTATAATGATTTTAGGTTTAAGAACCATTACATCACTGTCACTAAAAGAAAATCATATGATATTGTTAATTATATTTCATATAGTTTTCTCATATTACGTCATCCCAATATGCTATTCTCTAATACGTACTTATGTATTGACATCAATATCACGTATATTAATGATCAATGAGATATAATCATCAGTCAATTAACATACTAGTCTCAATGTTTAATTGTTGTCCTATATAAACAATAAAACTTGACTAGGGAAATTTAAGAATTATAATACTTATTGTATTATATAATCTCATGTTCAAGTCACTTACTTGAACTATATAATTCCTTATTATTATTCTAAGGACTTCTATTATGTTAATATTTATATTATGCAGTAAATATAACATAACATAATATATATATATATATTTCAAAATAAAATATAACATTAATAATGTTATCAATCCCGTCAAATGGATTGCCTCTAGAACATAAACTTTAGCACATATTGCGCAGGTGCATGCATGCATCTCTACGGTGAGATTTTATATCAACAGTAACACCACCTCTGTTGGATATTTCGTAAGAAAACATGGGATTAGCCAGGCTGATCCAATCTCTTCTTACCTTCTTATGATGGTTATAGAGGTTCTCAATCAAATTTCCATGTTGGTTATGAAATGTCAATGCGTTCTTCACCCCAAGTGCAAGGATGCTACGATCACCACAAAAATGTTCGATGGCGACTTGGTTGTCTTTAGTAAGCCAACATTATCTTCCATTAAAATACTTAGTGGCTTGTATAAATTCTACAGGTCAACTGGGTTTAAAATCAACTTAGCAAAATATAACATTATGATTGCTAGGGCTAATCAAAACATTAGTGACACCATCATCGCCACCACTTCTTTACAACCTTCTTAGGGAACTGTTAGTTACCTTGGACTTCCCTTTACCACATCCCAAATTACCATGCCCCAATGCATGCCTTTATATGAAAAAATAGTGGGCGGACTTAACTCTTGGACCAACAAAAAATTAAGTTAGGTTAGCAGATTGGTGCTCATTAAATCAGTTATTTTCCCCGTGACTTTTTACTGGGCTAGGTGCTTTATCTTGCCTTCCAAACACATCAAATTGATAAGGAGTATCATGTTCAAGTTTTTCTAGAAAGGCTCCATAAACGATAACAAAAACTTTCCAATCTCCTTTGCTGTAATGGAATGTATAAAAAAACAAAAGGTGCCTTCGCATTAAAAATTTAGCAATGTGGAATAAAACTGCGTTCACCAATAATATTAATGATTTTATTATTAAGAAGAGCAACCTATGGGTGACCTGGTCTAACAAATGTGTTGTCCAAAATAAACACCTTTTTGTGCATGGATATACCACAAAACTACATATGGACATAAAGAAGCATTTACAAGCTTAGGGTTACTTTTCTATCGATCATTATGCGTGGTATCACAGAGGCAGGCAATGACAACACTAGTTTATGGTATGACCCATGGATTAAACTGGGTTTCATTCTTCACAACATTCTAAGCTATAAACAAATAAGTCAAAGTGTTATACGCTTACATGCATAGGCTAAATAATTTATTACTAGTGGGTGCATTATGCTACTTTATTCTAGTAACCAAGTGATTAGGCTTCTATGGAATAGTCTCCAAGACATGCACATTCTGATGGACAATCAGGCTAGCATCATTTGGTCCAACAAAGCAAGCCGTTTTAATTTTTGGTGACGTGTATAAAACCCTAACTAAGCATAATAGTTGCCATCTTTTAGCAGCAGAAAAGAATCTAACTCAAACATAATAATGAGAAAGAAAGCTTTTTGATTTGGAAAGCCATGTGGGATGTACTTAACACAAAATCTAGCTTTATCCTTAGAGGTTTTATCGTTGAAAGTTCTTGTTTGTTAAGTCAAGAGGAAGGTGAGAGAATTTCACATTTATTCTTTCAATGCCATGTTGTCTTCATGCTTTGGTCTACAGCGACGGAAAAGATTAGCAGAAGGAATGTGAAGAGAGATAGTAATGTGGAATGAGCTTTATTGTATAAGATTATTAGATGGAGGAGTTTGAAATCTTGCAATGATGCAATAAAAAATGAAGATGATAATGTTTTTATTATTTTGGCATTGTGCCTTATTCAGATCTTTGAATACATTGTTGAGTGCAGAATACATAGGTATGGACTTGTATTTATAACATCAGATAGAGAACAAAGGAAAATAGGAATGTAAAGGAAAATAGGAATGTGAATTAACAGTGAAGAAATCATCCTGATATGCAGAAAGAAATTATCTTGATATGCGACAAGTCGTTTGGATATATTTGGTAAGATATTTATCTGTTATTTCTTACTCCCCCCCCCCTCAAACCTAATTACCAAAGTTACAGTTGCAACTGACACCATCAACAATCGTTGAATGAAAGCAAATTCCACCAGATTTGAGCTCGAGATGCCAAACTAGCAACGAACTTTAGGTGAGAGAGAGGAAACTGAGCTTCTTTCCGGAGGATAGTCAAGAGCAGATGATCTCAAGTCCATTTCCTCTCATCCACGTTCAACTCGTGTCTGATCTTGGTAAAGCTTGATTTTAAGACCGGCTTAATGAGTACATCCGCCTTTTGGGGTGTAGATGGTATGTATCTAATTTTGATTTTTTCTTTGATGACTTGTTCTTTGAGGAAGTACAAATCAAGCTCGATATGTTTAGTTGTAGAATTGGATTGAATGTGAGGGCAATCGTACTAACATTGTCACACCATAAGTTAGCTTTCTTTTCGGTTTTGATTTGTAGTTCCTTTGATAGTGATTGCACCCACAAAATTTCTGCTACACAACTTGATATACTTCTAAATTCGGCTTCTGTGCTCGAACGAGATACTGCATTTTGTTTCTTTGCACACCACAATACTTGAATTTTTACCAAGAAAATACAATATCCTGATGTTGACTTTTGATCATCATGGTCGCTTCCCCAGCCAGCATCAACATATGCATTAATATTTAGTGAGTTGGTTGTCTTAATTACCAGTCCGTAATTGATAGTTCCTCTTAGATATCGAAGTATCCTTTTTACTTCTTTCCAGTGATCATCTGTAGGACACTACATGTATTGACTCATTTTGTTAACACTGTAAGAGATGTATGGTCTTGAAGTTGTAACATATTACAGGGGTCCCACTATGCTTCTATAATGTCTTGGGTTTTGAAATGCTTGCCCTTTGTGTTTAGACAACTATGCATTGGTCACTATATGTGTTAGAAGAGAATTAGCTTTCTCCATTTTTGCTCTTGATAGTATCTCATGAATGTACTATCTTTGGCTGAATTGTATTTCAATGTCATTTGCTCCTTTTACTACAATATCTAGAAAGTAATTCAACTCTCCAAGATCCTTTATTGAGAACTCAGTTATCAAAAGTTGAGTAATTTCTCTGATTTATGCTTCCCTGCTGCCAATTATAATGTAATCATCAACATAGATTAAAATATATGTGATGGAATTGTTAGAGAATTTTGTAAATATAGAGTTGTCTGATTTTGTTGACTGATAACCATGCTTTACAAGAGTGGACTTTAATTTGTCAAACCACACCCTAGGTGCCTGATTTAATACATAAATTGATTTGTTGAGTTTGCACACCAATGTCTCTTTTCCTTTTCTAACAAACCCATGTGGATGTTCCATAAGAACTTCCTCCTGCAAAACACCATTTAAAAAAAGCATTATTAACATCTAATTGTTTGATAGTCCAATTCTTATATAAGGCTATGGTTAAAATTATTCAAATTGAGGTTGGTTTCACAATAGGCGAAAAAGTTTCTTAAAATCAAATCCACACTATTGTGAATACCCCTTCGCTACAAGCCTAGCCTTATATTTAGATATTGAACCATCTGCATTTTTTTTTAATTTATAGACCCATTTGCTCCCTATGGTATTTTTATCATTGGGCATTTCAACCAAAGTCCAAGTGTTCTTTCTAGTGAGGGCATTGAACTCCTCTTGCATTGCTGCCTTCCATTTTGCTTTTTTAGCTGCTTCCTGATATGACATGGGCTCGACTGAATCCATAACTGTGTTATTGACTTTGGGTTTATATATGCCACACTTGGCCCTTGTCATCATTTGATGTTGATTTGCATTGCTTCTGTGTGACAACACATATCCAGTGTGCATCAATGCTGGTTGAGTGTCTGATGTATGATTTTGGCTTTGAATTTCTTATTCTTCTTTGTTGTCATTTTCTTCACAATTGTGACTAGTTTGAGGAGCCTCTCCTTGGCTTGTGCCTTCCCTTATGGTACTGTGTTAAGTGAGATTACCAGTGCAACATGGTTCATGTTGTACTGGCTGAATTATTACTTCATCATCTTGCATACCAGTCTTGTATTGTCTTGCATTCTTCACCTTGTTTGTTGTCTTAATTTCTGATGCACTATATGGGAAAACATCTTTATTGAATACTACATGCCTGAAAACATAGATTCTTCCTTTGCTGTCTATGTCCTTGTATCCCTTTTGATTATTGAGATACCCCAAAAATGTACATGAAATAGACTTGTAATCAAGTTTGTGTGTGTTGTAGGGTTTTATCCAAGGAAAACACTAACACCCATATACCATTAAATGATTATAGTCTAGTCTAACCCCATTTAGCACTTCCGGTGGACACTTTAAATTAAGCACCTTTGTTGGCATTATGTTAATTAAGTGTACAACAGTGTTAAATGCCTATGGACAAAATTTTAATGGAATAGAGGACTTATGAAGACGGGTTAGACCAGTCTCAACGATTTGTCTTTGTTTACGTACGATAAAACCATTTTGTTTTGAGGTATATGGACACATTATTCTGTGTTCAATTCCCTTCCTAGAAAAAATTGTTTAAAAAGAAAAAATTCAGATCCACTTTCTATTTGGATCTTTTTTACCTGACTGCCTATTTGAGTTTCAACATTTGTGATGAATTGTACTATGACATTACTAACATCTGCTTTAGATTTCAGAAAATATGTCCAAACGAATCTAGAGTATACATCAACAAATAAGATATAGTATCTATACCCATAATCCGAAGTTAAGGGAATTGGTCCCCAAACATTGGTGGTAATTAATTCAAGTGGTGAGTTGTGAGTAGTTTAAGAATTTAGAAATGCAAGTTTATGGCTTTTTCCCATTTGAAAAAATTCGTACACATATTTAGTTGGGAAATTATCAGTAGAAACATTATTGTAATTACTAACAATTTTCACACTAGGATGTCCCAATCTATTATGCCAAAGATTAAATTTTTTACTCCTACCAAAAATACTATCAATGTTCAAAATACAATTACTTTTATTAAACTCAGATTGTCTATCTTTTCCAGAGTGAAATTTGTATAGCCCATTGCATTATTTCCCTGCAAAATGACATCTTGAGTTAGTATATCTTTGATTAAGCATACATTTGGGTAGAACTCAAAAAAATACATTTTTATCTTTGGCAAATTGAGAAACACTTATTAGATTTCTCTTAATAGCTGGTACCCATAGTAGGTTTTTAAGATATAACAATTTGGTTCCATTTATGCTTGCATTTTCAGTATGCGTGATATGAACATTTTTACCATTACCAACAAGTAAGTTTTGCGTACCTTTATACTCTTTGTTCCCAGGATTCAAGTTGCTCAAGTTGTTTGTCACATGATTTGTTGCCCCTAAGTCAGGATACCAACACTCATCATCTATATATTCAGGCCTTGTTGTAGTAGTATTTTGTGCCTCTGCTTGTCCCTGATTTTCTTTTGAATGCTTACATTGCTGATGTTTGTACCTGTATTGTTTTGATTTAACACATAGTTGGCATTAAACATAAAGTATCACTTATTGGCACTATGTCCATACTTTTCACATATCTGACAACGTATTCGGTTATTGTTGTTGAATCTGCCTCCCCTTCCTCTTGACCTGTTGCTTTGACCACCCCTTTGATTATTGTAAAACTGATGCCTTGGCACATAATTTCTTTCCTTTTTGTTTGCCTTTAAAATTAGTGGTATAGTTGACAATGAGTTCTAGGTAGACAACGCGTTTTTGTTCAATTCTTCCTTCATGTGCTAAGAATGTGGAATATACATATGGGAGGGTTGGTGTAGGCTCAATAGATGAAATATTGATACCACAACTTCATAGCTATCATTAAGGCCACTGATAATTGAAAGAACTTGTTCTGAATCACTTACTTTGTGTCCAGTAGATGCAAGTTGATCACAAATACCTTTAATCTCGAGTAGATACTCATTCATTGACATGTTATCTTTTTTCATGCTTTGTAATTGTCTTCTAAAGTGCATAATTCTTGCAGAATACTGTGGTGTGAAGTTTCTCTACATAGTTAACCAAACATAGTGAGTTGTCTTGCATCCAATAATATATGGAAGCAAGGAAGGACTAATCGATGACATTAGCCACGAGCAAATCAGGTTGTCTTGCCGTTGATGGATGGTGTAAACTTGATTTAATATCAAGTTTTCATTGTTGTCCTTAATGAACTTTGCTGGAATTTACTTTATTCCAAGCACATGATCTTCTAAGATGTATCCTTTAACAACGGTTTCAATTTGTAATTTCTATAGCAGGTGATTTGAATCATCCAGTTGCACATAAATCAAGTTGGTCTGAGGCTTGATGATGACTTTGATTAGATCAAGGGTTGATTCTTGTAAACTGTAAGAGGTCCTTGATGCGGAGTTTGGAGAAAGGGTTCCATCACCCATTTTGATACAAATGAGTAGGAAAGAAAATCTGATGGGATGCTTTGAAGCACAACAGCTGTTATACCAAGATTGAAATCTT
>JASFAX010001072.1:0-53263 GCA_030737875.1 Allium sativum | reverse complement strand
AAGGTTGGTCTGTGGTCATTGGCAGATGAGTTCTAACGTGATAAAGATGGATGGGGAAATGGAGTGAGTGTGGATGATCCAACAGTTTAACTGTGAATAGATGTGATGATGAAGAAAGAGATGGAATTGCCTGCAAGTTGATCGGTGAAATGTCATAGTGAGATGGGGAAGTTTCAGGGTTGATTTGTGAAAGAAATTGATCGGTGACATGTTCAACGAAAGGCCAAAGTGATGTAAATTGGTTTTGGGGCTGTTTTGGCAAGCAATACTTTGGAGCCGTCGGGGAGTTGGTCGAGTTATTCGCAAAAACAATAAGGTATACATCTTATATAAATTCAAAGAAATATTTATTTAATTTATGTCAGTAAGGTAAATTATAATAATAGTCGTTTAACCGTTAAATTAAAAATAAATAAATCATCGTAGGTACGGAATGAATTCAGTTGAAAACAAGTCGAGACGCTATGGAAATTTTAACTGGATATTCTGCAAACGAAATTCACGGTGAGTAAATCTCACTCACATTTATTTATAATTATTTTTATTTCATAAAAAAAATTATTAGTTGCTTGTTTGGATTTTTTTGGTTGTTTTAAATATATTAGTTACTTAGGGTTACTATTATATATATTGGGTTGATGATTGGTTGGATTCCCGCAGTCTCATTAGCGGATGCTCGCAGTTTCATAGCGGATGATTACCCTATACGCCCAACGCTATGATTAGTGGATGAACTTCTATACCACGATATTCTGCCACGAAGCAGAATGGGTATTATTTATGTGCTAACATCTGTGGATGCAGGAAAACAGGTTGGAGGAATCCAACTGGATTCCTCAAAAATATATTATCTGTTTGTTTATTTGTTTGCATATATATTGTTATATATGATGTGTTAGAAAAATAAATAATTGGTTGCTTTGTGTGTTTAAATATCACTGGGCTTAAGTAATGATATTTAAAAATATCATGAAAAAAGATATTTGAGAATTAGAAAGGAAATTCTATTTTTTCTAAAATAGAATTGAAATTTGAAATTTGAATATAGAAGATTCAAATAGAATTGAAATTTGAAATTTGAATATAGAAGATTCAAATAGAATTGAATTTGAAATTTGAATATAGAAAATTCAAATAGATCCAAATAGAATTGAAAATGAAATTGAATAATGAAATTCCAATATAGAATTTGAATAAAGAAAATTCAAAGAGGAATTCAAAAGGGATTTGAATAAAATAGAATTTTGAATATAGAAATTCAAATGGAAACTTAATAAAGGAATTTGAATATAGAGAATTCAAACAGAATTGAATATATAATTTGAATCGAGAATTCAAATAGAATTGAATATAGAAATTTAAATATAGAGAATTCAAACAGAATTGAATATAGAATTTGAATCGAGAATTCAAAAAGAATTGAATATGGAATTTGAATATAGAAATTCATAAAGGAATGTGAATAAAGGAATGTGAATAAAGGAATGTGAATAGAGGAATAAAGGAATTTGAATAATTGAATTTGAAATATTGAATTTCAAAGAGGAATTGAATTGAATTTGAAATATAGAATTTCAAAGAAGAATTGAAATAGAAATTGAATAATAGAATTCAAATGGAATTTCAAGTATAGAAATTGAATAATAGAATTCAGATGGAATTTCAAGTATTGAATTTGAATATGGAATTGAAATAGAAATTCAAGTATTGAATTTGAATATAAAATAGAAAAGGAAATTCAACTATAGAATTTGAATATAGGAATTTAAATGGGAGTTGAATAAAGGAAATTTAAATATAGAATTTGAATAATAGAAAAGGAAATGGAAATTTGAATTTAGAATTCAAATAGAAAAGGAAATAGAATTTGAACGTAGAATTCAAACAGAAAAGGAATTGGAATTTGAATATAGAATTCAAATAAAAGCGAGATTGGAATTTGAATCAAGAAATTCAAATAGAGTTAAAATGGAGTTGGATTCATTTTAACGAAGTTTAAAAGTTTATATATATATATATATAAATATAATTAAAACGAACTCGCCGCAGTGCTGCAGTTTGTAAATTGGCGACTCAAACTTCAATTGAGTATACGGGACTCAATTGAAGTCGGAATTCTTTGAAACAAGAATCGTCAGGACCAGTTGAATAATAGTTTTCTAATGGAAGAGAAAAATCTGGATTTCGTCGAATAGATTTTGAGTTATGTCAAAATCAAATTTTTAAAAGTGCAGCGCCAGAAACCATTAAAACCATAATGGATTTTATATAATAAATATAGGGATTTTTAAGCAAATAAAAAAATCCGAATTTCCATTTAAAAACCTGGTGTTGAGTTAGAACACAAAGGTGAACTCAAGTGAAGTAAGAAAAGTGATTTTTGAAACAATAATCATATTTTTGATTATTGAATAGAATTAACTAAATCAAAGAAGAATTAGTTAATCGAGTGGTGAATTGAAGTCGAACTTTGAAAATTGAATTTTTGAATTGTAAACATATATTTGAAATCAAATATAGAACTTAAATTAAAAATTTGAATTCAATTAGTTGATAAGTAAGTTGAAATATATTTGAAACGTGTTATATTCATATATACAAGCGAAATGGGCAAAGAGTTAGTTAAAGAGTTACTTTAACGAATTGAGTCAAAACGAGTGTATGAAGTTGAAATGAATTGTACATGTATAGATATACCGGAGACAGTTATGGGATAAAGTGATGAAGGTATATAATTAGTGTGCTCGACAATAAGGTACATGTTTAATTCATATATGAGATTTTATGCGCCGTATCGGCAAGCCGCTTGGCTTTTTCTTTTTTTCTTTTTGAGATGAGAAGGTACCGGGAAGCTATTTGAAATTTCCCGATGCTCCCGATACAGGGGAGGTTATGGCGAATTTTTCCGAAAATTTAAGGAGTTAGAATATTTTTAAGAAAATTTGATAACTAGAAATCCATATATCGATATATATAGAGAATTAGATAATTAAACAAATTTAAATAGGATATTTGAAACAAGAAGGAAAACTATAACTTAGATTTGTTAAAAATAACAAGGGGAATGTATACGTGTTTTAAAAATAGATAATTGGTTTGTATAGTGTTGAGTATTCGAGTAAGTAATCTTGTCTGTTTTGACGTTATGAATGTTATTCAGTCAAGGTCTGAGAGGTAATTATACCCCAACTTGATTGGTTTCATTAACAACCGATAAATAACAAAACTCAGTCTCGAAGATCAACGTTTAAAGAGATTTAGTTGAATGTATATATTTGGGTTGTCGTAACGATGTTTTACACAACATCCGTTTTAACCCAAATAAATGTAAACTTGGAAATAAAATAACAAATGTTTCTAAGTATAGAACTAAATGAGTTCGTGGAAGAGATAAGTGATTGGAATGTTTTCCCAATTAAAATCAATAATATTTTCTAACTATAGAAAATAAAAAGAGGCGATACTTGTAAATATTTGGTTAACAAATATTGATAAGGAAATGGAGAAGAGATTTAATTAATGAAATATTAATTAAAGAGCCCTGTGATTTGTTTGATATGTTTGGATGAACACTTGTTTTTATTCGATAGTTAAATCACAGACTATCGAAGTTTTGACCATCGTTGTCAATATGGAGAGACCGATTGGATTATTATCCGAAGAACCACTCCGTATCGGCATTAGCGTTGCGAACCAAGTATGCTGAATATATTGAAGACGGAGTAAAGTGCAAGGACTCTTTCTATTGAATAGAAATAGTGCCTTCGGTTTCGTTCAATCCCAGAACGAACGTAAATGGACGAATGTCTGACAGAGTATTTCCAATGATCAAATGGGTTGGTCTGTATGAATATATATGGTTGCAACGGATTTATTCCCTTAGCATAACATCCAGAATATTGTGCAAACTCAACTAGTGATTAACGGATCTGACAATGTGGCATTCAAAGTGATTGTGCTATCAATGAATGGTAAGTATTCGTAGCCTCAGGCCTCAACAACCGGGAAAGGACAAAAATCGGGCAGGCAGCATGGCTATGTGGGTCGCACCCATAAGGATGTATAATCACCTATCTAGAGGTTCATTTAATTTCTTATTCTATTCGATGTTGTCCCAGTCGGGAGGCGGTTGCTGATCCCAACCGTTGGTGATGTACATTCGATACACTCAAGCGAAATGAGTGGTTGGTCATGTGTGGGCCGGGTTACAAGATGTTCTTGTTGAACCCAGTGTATTCCTCTCTAGAGATACACTAGCGGAAGGTGGTTCCATACCTTGTCATGTTGGAAATCCAATTTCCAATAAGCGCCATGCGGTTTTTGATTTTATACTATGTATGTGGAGCGTGAGATGCAAGCGTTCTGCTATTTGGTTATTTACTTGATGTAGACATTATTATAATATCACTGGATTTCCATATTAAAGTGTTTTGGGTTATAGTAAGGTAAAAACCGCCCATGTTTATGTGTGGGCTGGTCTTACTATTATCTTTTCTTTTGAAAGGATTTTAAAGGTTAAACCAATGATTTGAGTTTACTCACACCAGTCCCATGACTGACCCAGAGTTTATTTTGTTTTGTTTTCCCTAAACTCTTGGGTGCCCAAATTTGTACGGGCAGTCAAGTAGTAGGGATTTCACAGATTCAATGGGAGGAGCTGGAAGCAGGAGGCTTCACCAGTTAGCTGTAGATTATCGTATTTCCGCTGTGTACTATGTTGTATCTGGAAACAGGTGTTTATAACTGTTCCAGAAATGACTGTTGTGCTCTGATGATGGTATGTATATAAAGTTACTGATTTGTATTTCAAAAGTTATGTTATATAATATATTTTATTCATTCCGCTGTGAGTTTGTGATCTTCGTTTTTCTTCTATTCTAATATTTCTTTCTTTCTATTTCTCATCCTCTAACTTCTTTCTAAAAATGATTCGTATTTCTGTGCAATTTGTGTTGGACGTGTGGTGTTTTTAGTCAACTCAGATAGCACGGATTTGCGGGCCTTTACATTGACAGACTATTAAAAGTGTTAAATATCTATATTTAATGCTTATACAGTGTAGAATGCACTCTGGATGATGGATGATTGTTGACTATGGTTGTTATATACGTGTGTTGCATGAAATCTATATAAACAACATTATATGGTAATTGACTGTGTCTGATTCCAATTCACAACGAAAGAATATTTTAAAATAACCAATATTTTTAAATAATGAATATTTTAAAATAATATTTAGAAAAGAATCAAAATATTATTTTGATGTCTGATTTGTGATGGACACGAATATATTTAAATATATAAAGCTGTGTTGATTAATTTAACACCGTTTTGGCGTAAACGATATTTATATCGATTTTATTCATTTTTATAATGAATATTGAAAAGGGATTGATTTCAAAATCTACTGTTTTGAAAATACTATCATTTATATATCGATGATATGGAATATTCAATTTTGATTTGAAATTGAATATGAAGTTGAAATCATTTTGAAAACGAATTTAAAATGATTTATAAAATACGTTTTAAATGGAAATCGATGAAATATATATATTATATATATAATATAATGGCCTGAATAGAACGCGCCGCACTGCGGCAGTTCGCGAATTTCGACCATTGACTTCGAATGGACATTACGGGAGATCCGACCGTCGGATTCTACTAAATCCAGAACCTTGGGTTCGTATCGAAAAGATCTTTCTAACGAATATTAGAGATTTGAAATCTAACAGTAGGATTTGGAATTATGTCCAAATCAAATTTGGAAAAGGTCGCTGTAAGTGCAGTTCGATGGCCATTTATAGAAATCGACTGTACGGGCCTTGATAAAATTATTAAAAACATCAATAATTAGTGTAGAATCATAAGAAATGATTTGGAAAGAATTGGAATGGAAAATTTCATATTTGAAAAGATAAAAATAGATTTTTATCGAAATGGACTAGTTATGAGCCAGAATTATAATCCAATTGCTTTTAAATAAATAAATTGGATTTGAAACGGCTTTAAAAATAACCAGAATTTCCAATACATGAATTGGAATGGATTTGAACCGAAATTATCTTTGGAATATTTCGATACTGGATTTCGTGATTATACGGACATTGTGGAGGAATTTGGAAGATATATATATATCGTTATTCCAATACGATATTTGTTGAGTTCATAATTTGATATTGAATATAAGCCGATATATTTTCTATTCAGAGCTTTGTATTTAATATCAAATGGGATTTTGGGTTTGTCGTGAATGGTATCTTTAATAATACTGTTCTTAAACCCAATGGAGTTAAGGAAATTAGAAACTAACTGGAGGTTAGCTAAGTTGAATGGTTTCCTGGGTAATTATCCGATGTTGGTTTCGGCCTTCGGGATTAATACTTAGGGAATTGTTCTCTTACTAATTTACGGTTAGAGACTGATGGAATGGTGTCTTCATCAACACTGTTCTGAAACCCCGTGTGAAAAGAATTAGTCTTTTAACTAAGATTTAAAGAAGAATTACCAATTAATGAACATTTACTTGGAATTGAAATGGAATGTAAATCGGGTTTATTGTGAACTGTGTTTTAACGACATTCGTTCTTTAACCCGATTTGCAGTGAAATGTGATTTGGAATTTATAAATCTTTATTCTAAGATTTAATGGAATTTCCAAAGTAAAGTTTTCAAGTTTAATAAAATAAATTGGAATGGAATGGGATTCGATTTGATAATAATTGAAATGAACTTCTATGGAGGAAAACTGATAATATATATGGAATTTAAAAGGCTTTGCCGTTATTCCATTTATAATTTTAGTCGGATACGGAAATTGATATCGATTATATATTGGTTTGTTTTTCCGTGAAAATTCCATAATTAATGGAATGTAATTTTGGGTTTATCATGAACTGTGTTTTAAACGACATTAGTTCTTTAACCCAGTTAAAGACAGGATTTATTTCCTGAATTGGAAAAATCATTAAGTAATGATTGTTGGAAATTAAAACAGAATTAGAGTTTTAGTGAATCTTTAAATAGATTGAAAGGTGAATTTGATAACTAAATTTATCAAATCTAAGAAATGATCGGGAATGGAGTATCACCCATTTTGCTCCAAGCATTAGATAAATCTTTTAATTAGATTTGAACGTGAAATGGTAATTAATTTAACCGATAACACCGTGGTGTTAAATATGAAGTATTACCAGTTTTTACTTCATGGGATGAATAGGTTGGGATTGGGAAATTAAAACAAATGATTACTTCGGTAAGGTTCGCTAATCCTGACTAGTTTGGATAAACCATAATTTGGTATGGATTGATTTCCAAAGGAAGATTAAAGAATAAATTTAAAGAATTTATCTTTGATCAAATTAAGGGGAACCTTTCCCAAAGGATATAAATATTTAAATAAAAGAATATTCAGAATTGGAATGAGGCGTATGTTGTGTTTTTATAGCACTTGTTTATTATATACGCGAGTTATACAGAAAGACCGGGTTTATCCCATTCTGAATAACTGAATCGGCGATGAGTCGACGATGAAGACGGTGGTTGAAGACTGGAGGTCTTCACATCGTTTGGATGATTACTGATGTCTTGATTGGGCAGTACACCCAAGACGAGGTAATAAGTGGTGATCGTCCAGACGTACTTGGAGATCGACCAAATATGTGAGGATCTCACTCTTGTATTAGACATACGGAACGAGGAATAAGGTGCCTCCGGTTTCGTTCAGACCCAAAACGAACTTGTAAATGGACTATGTGTCTGACATTGGATTTCATTCTGTGTGATTGATAGACATCAGTTGCATAACGTGAATTGCCTGTGTGGCATGCTGAGATGCAAATGATCAGGACTTCTGTTGAAAAGCAGAGTCTTGTGGTTGATGATCAAAGCATAGCTTTAATATAGCATCGCTTTGTGCATAGCGTTAATTCGCGAGTCTCACACCCCGGTGTGAACCATAAATGGGAGAGGACCTCAGGGAGGACATGCATTTCCTTCTAGCTAGAAGTGGTGTCTGGGTTTTGCACGCCCAGATGTTTTACTTATGTGGATGATGGATAGCGAGGCGCCTAAGTTATATCGGTCTCTTCGGAGCCGATGGATGGTATGGTCTTTATACAGACCAGATTGACACCCTATAGGACGTGGAAATGCAGTGTTCAGGCATTTTAATCCACTCCGTGTGGACCGGCCTTGACGATCCACGGTGCAGTTGCTGCTGTATCCTGAGGGGGCGGGCTATAGCGTCTCGAATTCGGTAAGGATGGTCTCTTGCCTTGGTTCACAGACGGAAATCCAACTTCCAATACGTGACAATTGCGGTTTTGATTGTAGAGCCTAGTATTGGCGACATGATATATGGTACCCATGCCGTCTAGGATTGATACATTTATATTTGAAGTTATTTTATACAATATGCACTTATTATAGTATCAAATGATTTGTTTTAAACGTACCAAGCATGTTTGGCTATTATAAGGGAAAACCCTATCCTCCGGCTTGCGTTGCATTGTGTGATGGCACCTAGGTCTTATAATAGCTTCATTTTTCCAAAAAGCAATGCGTTGTTTTGTTATATGCACTGGTATTCTTGGGAGGAAGCCCGTTCCGTGTTATACGGCGTGGTCCCTTGATATATCTGATTTAAAGTAAAGTTTTAAATAACTGTCTTAGTTCTCACACCGGTCACATGACTGACCTGGAGTTTATTGTTTTAACCTAAACTCTGGGTGCCCTTATTTTCCACACGGGCAGCTAGTAGTTGGGTTTTGCTGATGTTATATTCACAGGATCCTGGTTTATAGCTGAAGGGATATTCAGAAAGCTCTGTATCCGTGTATTTCTTTCAGTTTTTTGCTTCATTGTAAATTATAAATCTCTGATTGAAACACCCCACCTCCGTTAGGGTCACTCTCAAAGGGAATGCCCTAATTTTGGTGGAGGTTTATAAGTATAAGTCACAGATATACAAGATAGATATAAGAACACATATTTGTAAACAGCAGAAAAACAGCAACTTTTATTTCATAAAAGCAAAAATGTGTTACAACAACATTACCATGATTGTCTTACATCCTTTCCAAAAACATAACATAACACTTTCATAATCTGTCTTGATTACATTATTTAAAGAAGCATAAAAAAAACATAAATAAACTGCAAAAGCCCCATAGTGGTTGTCCAAAGCCATAGTTCAAAACGAAAAGGTCCAAGCAATACATTCTTTCTCTTCAAGCTGGATATGAAGGCTGGTCAAGCTGCGGTATTCCCTCCCTGTGGACCTGGGGGGGGGAAACGGAAGGAAAGAAGACGAAAGAAAAGTAGAGTCAGACATAAAGCCTGAGTAAGTCTAGGACTATTCAGTCTATGAATAAAGAACTGGGTATGATAAGTATAAACTAGAAATGGGAAAGCACCATAAACTTAGTTAAGTTGTCTAGGGTCGAATATACTATCGTACCCCATTTTAATCTCTGAACCCATATAAACTAGTTCCCAACTGGCACCCCATAATCAGGGTGAAGTGATCCATTCTATGATGATCGGCTCCTGCTCGCATAGTTACATGTGTCTTACGGCCCCCGATGTTGTAGTTACCTATGCTGGTCCCACCATGGGGTGTATCAAGTCCCATGGTGGCGGCCCGACACAATCCTAGAATGCACAGGAATGCTACTAGTGCCCAGTGCCTTATTTTTCTGTGCCGGAGTGTGTGCACGCCCGCACCCCGTCAGAACCTACACTGCTGCACCACCGCCGTCGATTTGACCTCTTACAATCAGCCCAGTAATCGTGCCCCACCCTGCCTAGTTTCAGGGTATCATGATACCTTGTAGGGTTACTGCGAAAAGGGTCCTCCGCTACTAGGTTTTCTATCTCTAGCCAACATGCTAAGTTGGTTAAGTGTTTTATAAACCTAACCCCCCAATCAGTCTGTTTAGCATGTTTCATTTTGATTAAGTATTAATATAATTTACTTAATCCTATCAATCCTAACTCAGCCTTAATTGTCTTAATTAAAGCCTTGACCTCTCACATTAGACAGGTATTGTTGTGGCTGCCTGTTGCCGGTTGGGTCCGGGCAGTCTTACGCCACAACTCAGTCTAACTTCGGGTCCTTATTGGGCTCCATGTTTAACCACCCACATTGGATAGGTATTGTTGTGACTACTGGACAGCCGGGCGGTTCCGGGCAGGTTTACATCACAACTCAATCCAACCTCGGGTTAAACACATCGTATTTTCTACAGTTACATATTTTTCACTTTTCTTTATTTTCTTATATGTAAATATTTGCGGCCCATTATTCAAAATAAATTAATGGTGTAAGGGTTTACACCAATCATGGGCCCAACCCATTCTTGGATTTGGGCCCCTCCACTTTTATATTTTCATTTATTAATTAATTTGGCCCAACGCTATTTCCCCCGTTTAATACGTTCGTTTAACATAATATATGTTGGGCTTAGCCCTTTAAGCCCAACTTAGCCACGTGAAAAAGGGGAGGCTTAAAACGTGATTACATACACAAAGAGGGGAATGTGAACGCATGAACTTGCAACATAACGTTGAAACTACAAAATAGAAACTGGTGTTAGTAACATATACTTTGGTCATAAAGCATAAGTGACATGAATCAAACCATGTAAACTTGTAGTTAAGTTAGGAATATCACTATTGACACATAGGCTTAACTGCAACATAAACCTATATTTTATTTAGGCATAATGTCAAACATAAGCAAATCATGTTTATAAGATTACTACATGTTTACAAAGGTGCTTACTTTTGTGACTAATACAAAAGTATAATTCAACTAGAATTAATCTAACTTAATCATGATTCTAAATCTATTCACATAACCATGGCACACATATACTTATGGCATAAATATTTCTAACATGAAATCATGATTTTTACTTTAGTCATGCAAACTTGCAAATGGGATTTTAAATCTAACCTAGCTATGTACCACATGTGTCATCATATAATTCTTGTTAACAATATAGACCTAACATGTTTTTCAATTATGCAAAATATCAATCATAGCCTAGTCATATTCATAAGTTCGCAAAGAGGTTTTCTAGTACAAAAGTATGGCTTAATATATAGATCATGATGCCAAATTTTCAACATAATTTCATATGGATTATAATAACCCAAATTTGCTCCAATTACTCTCAAAATGATTTTTGTATAAAAATACACATTATGATGGCATAGTAGCAAAACCCCAAACTTGCATGAATTTCAATTAAACAACTACATACATGTAGCTTCAACATGGATTACATAATTTGCGAATATTCCAAACGTATACTTGCATAAAACTACCGCAAACATGTAGTTTTTATAATGAATAACATGCTTTGCGAATATCCAAACGTATACTTGCATAAAACTACCGCAAACATGTAGTTTTTATAATGAATAACATAATTTGAGAATATCCAAATGTATACAATATTCCAAATCGATAAGAATCATAGTAACGCACAAATATGGATTACTTTATCACCATAAATCAAGTATACAAACCAACACAGTTATTTGTTCATACCAAAATAATACTCTACTTACAATCGTGTGGCGAATTCTCCAATTCAGGAATTTGGAGATGCGACTCCTTGTTGATTTGATTTGTTTAAGTTGCTTAATGCTTTAGAATTTGCCTCCTAATCTTCTCTCAAATTGGTGGCTACTCCTAGTCGCTCCTCTGCAGCATGATGGCCTCGTTCTTATTTTTGAATGAATAGATTAGGTAGAGTCTAGGGTCATTTTTATAGAGTTTATGAACTGATTAGGACCATTGATGTTGCTTGGATTGATCGTAGCCATTCATTCGAAAGAGAGACCAATTAGTGCCTGCCACCTAGCCCTAATGACAAAGCAAGCTTCTGAAAATCGACCAAACACAGACCTGGCCAGCCAGGACTAGACCAGACCTGGCCAGCAGGTCATTTTTGACCTGGGCGCACTTGGCAGGTGCGCCAGGTCAAAAATGTACTGGTGCACTTCCCAAGTGCGCCAGTGCATTTTTGTTCTAGCGCACTTCCCAAGTGCGCCAGTGCATTCTGACCCGTTTTCCGGTTTTTCGCCCAACTTCGTTCGTCCATAACTTCTTCATACGATATCCGTTTTACGCAAACTCAGACTCTATCTCAAGCAGAATTCCGAGACGAACGCAATGGCGTATCCCGTTTCCCTTAATTTTTTGATTTAAAATTATTTATTGTTTAATTTATGAATTTCACAGTTATAAAATACATGGGGTGTTACATTCTCCCCCACTTAAAAGGATTTCGTCCCCGAAATCTTCAAGTTCAGGAAGAATGTACATCTTAACGTCCAAACATTCATCTACTCATCCATCAAACACGAGCATCCATTGTCCTTAAAAGACTTCTAATGCTTCATGATCATATGCGAAGTGTGTGTGTACATGTACTTATCTAATGCAAAATCAGGCGGTCTACTGATTCAGTTGACCTCCTTAATGCGAATTATGTAAGTGCTATGAATCCATTATGAATGCAAATCCCCCTATTCATGATTCTACATGAGTGCACAATCATTCATACACATGCAACATCCATATGACAACACATTAAAGTTCAACCATATACGAATGCAAACATATATGCATATGCAATATGAAGTGACTGAGCCGATCTAAAACCTAGATTGTGTGTGTATATGCAGCCACGAGCAACCACTAGCAATCACTTGCAACCACTTGCAACCATCACCCATAACATGTTTCAATTACATGTTTTCATCCAAAGAGTTTCTACCTAAAAGATAGGGTCGAGGAGATATACCTAAAAAAAAAGATAGATAAAAGCGCAACTTAAGGAAAAAGAAAGATCAAGGATGTACCCTCGAAAAGAAAAGGGTAGGCAGTGCGTATTCTAGCTTCAGTTTCCCAAGTCGCGTCTCCCTCGGCGTCGCTCCACTGAACTTTGACGAGTTTGACTTCGCGGTTGCGTAGCTTTTTCACTTCCGTTCCTAATATGCGGGTTGGAACTTTCCTTATGGTTGCTTCGCGTTCCACCTCTGCTTCTTCTAGGATATTTGGCTCTACCACTTCAGCAGACTCATGTAGACATTTTCGGAGATGTGAAACGTGAAAAACGTTGTAAACTCCGGCCAATCTTTCGGGTAGCTCTAATCTATAGGCCATTTTCCCAATTGTTCCTATCTAAAGGTATAGTCGAATGATAGAAACAAGTAAAAACTTTGTGCCCATTAGGCAATGTCAAAACTGGAAATCTATGCCACATATATATTGATTAGGAGAAGAACTCTCTAAGTATCAGCCCCGAAGACTGAAATCAACATCAGACTGACACCCAAAGAATTACTCAACCCAACCACTATATATGATTCTAGGAAACTAAGCATGATGGACTCCTTTTAGGTCACAAGGGAGTCCCTTCCTAAGACCAACCCGTATCCTATAAAACCCAAAAAGTTTAGTCAAACCAACGAACACCCTCAAGCCCCAACATGTGTTACTAACAGATGAGTCATACTCCCTATGGGGTTTGCAACAGAAATTGGATTGAGAATAGGACCGAGATGATATACACAAAAGATAACATGAAAGTAAGCTCTACAGGAAGAGAGGGATCAAGGATATACTCTTAAGAAGAGATATGATGCACGAATCTAGTCTTCAATCTTCTAAGTCGCATTTTCTTGAGCTTAACTCCATTATGCTTTGTCCGTCTTTAACTTCACAATTTTGTAGCTTTTTAATTCTTATTTCCAAAATATGAGTTGGAACCTATTTCACTGTTGCCTCTCGTTCCTCTTTGACTTACTCTATTTCTAATATACTCAGCTCAAACATAACGGCGTACTCATGGTTTCATGCAAGCTCTCTAAAATTCTCTAGTGAATTTTAGATCTCGTCCACTTACTATCAGGTATTCCACGTAGCAGAACTATCTCTTGGAAATAAATGCCAACCATGTTGCCAAATGTACTTACTAAGGTGATTCTTCACAACTCATGCATAAGCGAAATGAACCTTCTGCCTTAGTGGCGAACACTACTGGAGTGCCCCATTCTGAAATGCTCCTTCTAATGAACCCCTTTTTTAGAAGCTCTTTAATCTGTTTACTGAGCTCTTTCCTTTCCCGTGGAGCCATGTGTCTAACGGGCAACGCAACGGGCTTTGCATTATCTACAAGGTATATGCGGAAGTCTATCTCCCGCTTCGGAGGCAAGCCCTTCACCTCTTCGAAGACATCCGGATATTCCCGGACCACTCTAACTAATTGCAAATTTTCAACAGAGGCATCTAGCGATTCAAGGTAACTAAGCATAACCGCATACGAGGGATTACAAGAAATTTCCAAAGTATTACCGAGCTGGGTTAGGAGCCTAACAACCCTTTTCTCACAATCAAGGATGGCACCATTACTCGATAGCCAATCCATGCCCAAAATCAAACCATATCCCGAAAAGCCCAAAACAAAGGCACTATATTGAAATTCTACGCTTAGAATAGAAATTTTCAATCCCAAACAGATCATAGACAAATGAGATGGGCCCCCAATTGGGTTTGAAACAATTAAGGGGTCCTCTACCATACTAGTTCTTAGGTGCAGAGATTTTAACTAAAGCAGACGAGATAAAGGAGTGTGATGCGCCGGAATCAAATAAAGTGCGAACGGGGTGATCATAAAGATAAACTACACTTTCTACAGAAGTATTTATACCTTGCTGTTGCAGAGGTGGCGCTTCTAGCACATGAACTTGTGCCCATGAGGTGGATCCAGCCCTCTGCCCCTGTCCTCGTTTCTTTGGGCAGTCCTTAGCCCTGTGGCCTATCTCACCGCAAGAAAAGCACCCACCATTCATTTTGGCCTTCTTTTTCCGGCAATTTTTCACTAAGTGCCCCACTTTGCCACAAAATTTACACTTCCTCTTCTCTTGGGACTTGCTGTCTTTCCCGCCCTTCTTAGAGTCTGTCTTCTCAGGGCAGTCTTTGCTGATGTGTCCAGTCTCCCCACAATGAAAACATTCTCCTTGCTTTCTTTTCCTCTTTCTACAATCCTTGGCTATGTGCCCTTCCGTACCACAAAAATTGCATTTCCTTTTTTCTCGTTTCTTATTATTACTGTTACGATCCTTTCTTGTTTGACTATTATTCGTCTTCCTACTCTGGGACTCTTCCGCTTTCTGGTTCACGTGGAGGAGGAGGAGTGAAAGCATCAGCAGCTGGGGAGTAAGGTCTCCAGACATGCTGAAACAGAAAGGATAGATTCAAAACGAAGGATAAGAGATAGTACCTATGGCTTTGGGGGGACTTTGCCTTTTAAAACAAAATAATATTTTATCTTTTAAAAATGCTTCTTTAAATTTCCTTTTTGAAAATAAATTTTCAAAACTTTTTATCTTATCTGGTAAACCTATGCTCTGATACCAAGTGAAACACCCCACCTCCGTTAGGGTCACTCTCAAAGGGAATGCCCTAATTTTGGTGGAGGTTTATAAGTATAAGTCACAGATATACAAGACAGACATGAGAACACATATTTGTAAACAGCAGAAAAACAGCAACTTTTATTTCATAAAAGCAAATACGTGTTACAACAACATTACCATGATTGTCTTACATCCTTTCCAAAAACATAACATAACACTTTCATAATCTGTCTTGATTACATTATTTAAAGAAGCATAAAAAAAACATAAATAAACTGCAAAAGCCCCTTAGTGGTTGTCCAAAGCCATAGTTCAAAACGAAAAGGTCCAAGCAATACATTCTTTCTCTTCAAGCTGGATATGAAGGTTGGTCAAGCTGCGGTATTCCCTCCCTGTGGACCTGGGGGGGGGGGAACGGAAGGAAAGAAGACGAAAGAAAAGTAGAGTCAGACATAAAGCCTGAGTAAGTCTAGGACTATTCAGTCTATGAATAAAGACTGGGTATGATAAGTATAAACTAGAAATGGGAAAGCACCATAAACTTAGTTAAGTTGTCTAGGGTCGAATATACTATCGTACCCCATTTTAATCTCTGAACCCATATAAACTAGTTCCCAACTGGCACCCCATAATCAGGGTGAAGTGATCCATTCTATGATGATCGGCTCCTACTCGCATAGTTACATGTGTCTTACGGCCCCCGATGTTGTAGTTACCTATGCTGGTCCCACTATGGGGTGTATCAAGTCCCATGGTGGCGGCCCGACACAATCCTAGAATGCACAGGTATGCTACTGGTGCCCAGTGCCTTATTTTTCTGCGCCGGAGTGTGTGCACGCCCGCACCCCGTTAGAACCTACACTGCTGCACCACCGCCGTCGATTTGACCTCTTACAATCAGCCCAGTAATCGTGCCCCACCCTGCCTAGTTTCAGGGTATCATGATACCTTGTAGGGTTACTGCGAAAAGGGTCCTCCGCTACTAGGTTTTCTATCTCTAGCCAACATGCTAAGTTGGTTAAGTGTTTTATAAACCTAACACCCCAATCAGTCTGTTTAGCATGTTTCATTTTGATCAAGTATTAATATAATTTACTTAATCCTATCAATCCTGACTCAGCCTTAATTGTCTTAATTAAAGCCTTGACCTCTCTCATTAGACAGGTATTGTTGTGGCTGCCTGTTGCCGGTTGGGTCCGGGCAGTCTTACGCCACAACTCAGTCTAACCTCGGGTCCTTATTGGGCTCCATGTTTAACCACCCACATTGGATAGGTATTGTTGTGACTACTGGACAGCCGGGCGGTTCCGGGCAGGTTTACATCACAACTCAATCCAACCTCGGGTTAAACACATCGTATTTTCTACATTTACATATTTTGTCACTTTTCTTTATTTTCTTATATGTAAATATTTGCGGCCCATTATTCAAAATAAATTAATGGTGTAAGGGTTTACACCAATCATGGGCCCAACCCATTCTTGGATTTGGGCCCCTCCACTTTTATATTTTCATTTATTAATTAATTTGGCCCAACGCTATTTCCCCCGTTTAATACGTTCGTTTAACATAATATATGTTGGGCTTAGCCCTTTAAGCCCAACTTAGCCACGTGAAAAAGGGGAGGCTTAAAACATGATTACATACACAAAGAGGGGAATGTGAACGCATGAACTTGCAACATAACGTTGGAACTACAAAATAGAAACTGGTGTACTTGCATAGTAGTAACATATACTTTGGTCATAAAGCATAAGTGACATGAATCAAACCATGTAAACTTGTAGTTAAGTTAAGAATATCACTATTGACACATAGGCTTAACTGCAACATAAACCTATATTTTATTTAGGCATAATGTCAAACATAAGCAAATCATGTTTATAAGATTTCTACATGTTTACAAAGGTGCTTACTTTTGTGACTAATACAAAAGTATAATTCAACTAGAATTAATCTAACTTAATCATGATTCTAAATCTATTCACATAACCATGGCACACATATACTTATGGCATAAATATTTCTAACATGAAATCATGATTTTTACTTTAGTCATGCAAACTTGCAAATGGGATTTTAAATCTAACCTAGCTATGTACCACATGTGTCATCATATAATTCTTGTTAACAATATAGACCTAACATGTTTTTCAATTATGCAAAATATCAATCATAGCCTAGTCATATTCATAAGTTCGCAAAGAGGTTTTCTAGTACAAAAGTATGGCTTAATATATAGATCATGATGCCAAATTTTCAACATAATTTCATATGGATTATAATAACCCAAATTTGCTCCAATTACTCTCAAAATGATTTTTGTATAAAAATACACATTATGATGGCATAGTAGCAAAACCCCAAACTTGCATGAATTTCAATTAAACAACTACATACATGTAGCTTCAACATGGATTACATAATTTGCGAATATTCCAAACGTATACTTGCATAAAACTACCGCAAACATGTAGTTTTTATAATGAATAACATGCTTTGCGAATATCCAAACGTATACTTGCATAAAACTACCGCAAACATGTAGTTTTTATAATGAATAACATAATTTGAGAATATCCAAACGTATACAATATTCCAAATCGATAAGAATCATAGTAACGCACAAATATGGATTACTTTATCACCACAAATCAAGTATACAAACCAACACAGTTATTTGTTCATACCAAAATAATACTCTACTTACAATCGTGTGGCGAATTCTCCAATTCAGGAATTTGGAGATGCGACTCCTTGTTGATTTGATTTGTTTAAGTAGCTTAATGCTTTAGAATTTTCCTCCTAATCTTCTCTCAAATTGGTGGCTACTCCTAGTCGCTCCTCTGCAGCATGATGGCCTCGTTCTTATTTTTGAATGAATAGATTAGGTAGAGTCTAAGGTCATTTTTATAGAGTTTATGAACTGATTAGGACCATCGATGTTGCTTGGATTGATCGTAGCCATTCATTCGAAAGAGAGACCAATTAGAGCCTGCCACCTAGCCCTAATGACAAAGCAAGCTTCTGAAAATCGACCAAACACAGACCTGGCCAGCCAGGACTAGACCAGACCTGGCCAGCAGGTCATTTTTGACCTGGGCGCACTTGGCAGGTGCGCCAGGTCAAAAATGTACTGGCGCACTTCTCAAGTGCGCCAGTGCATTTTTGTTCTGGCGTACTTCCCAAGTGCGCCAGTGCATTCTGACCCGTTTTCCGGTTTTTCGCCCAACTTCGTTCGTCCATAACTTCTTCATACGATATCCGTTTTACGCAAACTCAGACTCTATCTCAAGCAGAATTCCGAGACGAACGCAATGGCGTATCCCGTTTCCCTTAATTTTTTGATTTAAAATTATTTATTGTTTAATTTATGAATTTCACAGTTATAAAATACATGGGGTGTTACACTGATATTTATCAAATGTATATTATTTGTTCATACTCTATATATTCTTGTACTCTGGTGTAAATTGTTGTAATAGACGATGAAATGTTCTTCTATTTGTGTTCTGATTTGTTGTGGTCTCAAAGCAATCCGAGCTTTCCTTTACGGGGAAATTCGGGTCGTCTCATTTGGTATCGGAGCTTTGGTTTACAGAGCTCGAGAACAAAGCACATTAGAACCGAACGAAAGAATTCATTAGAGATTGGATTAGCAATATCCAATGAGAATGACACGTTAGAGATAGGATTAGTAGTATCCTAGAATGAGTGTGAAGAGTGTTGTTTTAAAATAAAAATTAAAAACAAATTTTGTTTTGAAAATTTAAACCATATTATTCGTATTTGAATATTTATTTTAGATTGATTTGGACAATCGAGTATATGGAGATTTACGCGTAATTAACGTGTATTCAAAGCCTCAAATATACTGGATAGATATAGAATCACACTCTAGTCACCCGGAGATGATTCTGATGATAGCAGCTGCATCACCAGAATTTATGTTCAAGTTTCAAAAGTAGGATATCTATATATTTCCAATTGACTGGTGTGAGAACCAAAACTAGATAGGGTTTATTGTTTGTGAATTGGCCTCAAAAATACGATTTTTGTATATAAAAGTTATGTTTTTGAAATGTTAATCAACTAATTGATTGCTGATTTCGTTGTGTGATTATTCATTGGAACCAACATGTAAATGTATGGTAAATTTAGGCCAAATTGAACCAAATATTGAACTGACTTGAAAATTTATTGAAATTGCATGCATATACATGTATATACATTGAATAGGTCATAACAGGGAAGCTAAGCAGAGGAATAAAATTGTATGCCCGACAAATAGGTACATGTTTACTAATTTATTGGGTTTGGATGATTTTATGAGTCGATTGGCTAGCCGCTTGGCTTTTTCTTTTTCTTTTTGAGATGAGAGGGCCTGTGTGGCGGTTTGGGGATTTTCCTGGTGCTCCCTGTAAAAAGGAGGTTATGGCAAAAAAAATCGAAAATTTATGGTGTTAGCCAAATTTTTGAAAAATAGGAAATTCTTAGAAACTGAAAAGTTGAAGAAGGAAAGCCAGAATGAAAGTTGAGTTGATTAGTTAAACAACTTTCAGCTCCGTTCCTTTTCGAGGACGAAAAGATTTTAAGTGGGGGGATTGTAACAACCTGGAAAATCGGAACCAATTTAAATTTTTTATTTTGGCAATTTTAATGGATTTAGAATATTTAAAATGATTTATTTTAAATAATAACGACTAGAAATTTATTTGGAATAGAATTAGAACGTATAATTTATATAAATCGAAATTGGAATGTAAATATTTATTTTAATTATAAAAGGAATTGAAAATGGCGTGGTACTTTGAAAATTCGATTTCAAATTTCAAATGAATGTACATGATTCAAAATAAACCGGATTTTGGCGAAACCAAAAATATTTGAATCTATTCGAAAATATCTTTCCAACGAATCTGAAAAATTCAAATTTCATAGCGAAAATAAAAAGTTATTTCCAGTTGAAGATTCAGAATAGTCGCTATGGAATTAAAGCCCTTAAAAATAGCCATTTTGCAAACGGTCTCCGTTTTCGACGAAATCACTTTTGTTGGATCCGGAATGTCAAATTATCACTAGATTCCAAAATTCATAATTTTTGGGATTAATATGTGAGTGTGGCATAGGAAAACGTGTTTTGACAGTTTCAGTCAATTTGGATCGACCAGAAAATGGTCATTTTTCAAACAATCTTCAAATTTGATGAAACTAGTTTTGTTAGGACCGTATCACCAATACGAAGCTAGAAATAATTTTTCTAGAATTTTTAGAGTCGGTAGTGGCCCTAGTCAATTAAAATGTACATTTAAATTCAATATACATTGATTTATATTTTAATTTAAATCAAAACTGATCAAAACAATCGAATTAGCTTATGGGACATATCCCATTGTGTTCGGAATGGGGGTATTTAGCTAGGGGCGACAATCGTTGGGTTCGATTTGGGGTTCGAACGAAAAAGTAACTTTTTAGAATTTAATTAAATTAATTATATATTTATAAAATAAAGTCAACCCCCTTTTACTCTCTCCATACCCCGTCGATTTCAGATCTGGGAAAAGAAGAAAAAAAATATAAAACCCTCGCCCGAGGCAGCCTACGCCACCACCGCGCCTGCGCCTCCACCGTCGGACCTCTCACCGCTGCCCTAGCCGACGCGCCGCCACCCCTCTCCGTTCCCCCATGTGAAATCCCCCTCCCATCTCCTGAAACCGCGCCTCTAATGAACCATGGACCCGCTGCCACACCCTGGCACCGCACCAGACCACCGTCGAACCCTCTGTTCCCCCTCTCGACAACCCACGACCGCGGTGCCCCCCCTCCCGCTGAAAAAAAAGAGGAAACAAAGAAAAGAGGTAATATAACATTTAATTTTATTCTTTTATTTTATTTTCAGTGTTATATACGACATTAGCATATAGGTAAAAAATCTGATTTAATTTTTATTTATTTATATAAAGTTTTAAATTTTATTTATTTCTATAAAGTATTGATTTTTGTTTATATAATTATGATCTTTATTATATAAGATGCATTTTAAAAAGTTAGATTTAGATCATATGGAAAAATATTCGATTTTTAAAAATATAAAGAAGTGATTTTTAAACATATAAAGCTATGATCTTTAAAGAAGAAAAGATTAGATTCTTAAAAGGGAAAAGATATGATTTTTGATCATATTATAAATATGATTTTCATTTATGTAGCGAAGTAAAAATATGATCTTATATGTATATATATATATAGCGAATAAAAAGTTATTATTTTTATTTTAAATAATGTTATGATTTTTATTTTAAATAAAGTTATGATTTTTATTTTAAATGAAACTATAATTTTTAACGTGTTTACAAAAAGATTAGATTTTTATATAACAAGAAGTTTAGATTTTTGTGTAGATGAAGTTAAGATTTTTATATAACATAAAGATGCGATTTTTATATGTTAAGTTATATAATAAAAATATGATTTTTATGTATGAAGTAACAGTATAAAAATGTGATTTTTAATAATCAACTACGTGAAAAAGATGGCGATGGATCAGACTGAAATCAAAACGAAATCCGAACCGTTCAGAAATAAAGAATGGAGGAGTGGATCCCAAAGGTGAGAAATTCTCTCTAAAATTATTTCTGTACAGTTATTTATTTTATAACTGCATATATGAACTGCGCCCCGTCGTCCACAGACCATAGACGACTTGTTTGATTTGATTGTAGTTGTTCTGCATGATTTGATTGAATTGTGGAAATTGATTGATTAGGGTAATTGTGTTTGGATGGATTATTTTGTATGGCGCGAGCCAATATCAGGAGAGGGATAATGCTAGACATTACCCGATTTCAATATCGCATCGTTATAATGCTGAAATTTCCTGAAATAAAAAGTGTTAGTTAAAAATAACATTTTTATTGAAAGTATGAACTGTTAAAAATAGTAAAGTGTTGAAATAAATATTTTAACGTTTCAAATATAATTTTTAACGTATAAAGGAACGGCATAGAATTCTCCTGAAATGAAAATGAATATACATTTACAAATCGAATGATTTGTTCATGTACACCTATTTGATGGACATTGATTGGGATGATAAATTTTACACGTCGCCCAACTGCACAAATAAAATTTGTGTTTGTGAATTGAAACCCCACACGGGTGTTGGGATGATATTTGACATACACTAATCCCAACTGTTTAGTTGTATGTCAATCGGTTGGTTGACAGACTGTTGAAAGCGTTAAATATCTAAATTTAATGCTTATACAATGTAGAATGCAATTTGGATGATGGATGATTGTAGCTTATGGTTGTTATATACGTGTGCTGTATGAAATCCATATAAATAATATTATATGGTAATTGACTGCATCTGATTCCAATTCACAACGAACGAATATTTTAAAATAACCAATATTTTTAAATAATGAATATTTTAAAATAATATTCAGAAAACAATCAAAATATGATTTTGATGTCCGATTTGGGATGGACACGAATATATTTAAATATATAAAGATGTGTAGATTAACTTAACGCCATTTTGACGTGAACGATATTTATATCGATTTTATTCATTTTTATAATGAATATGGAAAAAGGATTGATTTCAAAATCTAATGTTTTGAAAATACTATCATTTATATATCGATAATATGGAATATTCAATTTTGATTTGAAATTGAATATGAAGTTAAAATCGTTTTGAAAACGAATTTAAAATGATTTATAAAATACGTTTTAAATGGAAATCGATGAAATATATATTATATATTACATATAAAATATAATGGCCTGAATAGAACGCGCCGCGCTGCCGTAGTTCACGAATTTCGACCATTGACTTCGAATGGACATTATGGGAGATTCGACCGTCGGATTCTCCTAAAATCGGAACCCTTGGGTTCGTATCGAAAAGAGCTTTCTAATGAATGCTAGAGATTTGAAATCTAACGGTTGGATTTGTAATTATGTCCAAATCAAATTTGAAAAAGGTCGTTGTAAGTGCAGTTCGATGACCAATCTACTGTACGGGCCTTGATAAAATTATTAAAAATAACAATAATTAGTGTAAAATCATAAGAAATGATTTGGGAATAATTGGAATGGAAAATTTCATATTTGAAAAGATAAAAATAGATTTTTATCGAAATGAACTAGAATTATAATCCAATTACTTTTAAATAAATAAATTGGATTTGAAACAGTTTTAAAAATAACCAGAATTTTCAATATATGAATTTGAATCGAAATTTTCTTTGGAATATTTCGATATGGATTCCGTGATTATACGGACATTGTGGAGGAATTTGGAATATATATATATATATATATATATATATATATATATATATATATATATATATCAGTATTCCAATACGATATTTGTTGAGTTCGGAATTTGATATTGAATATAAGCCGATATATTTTCTATTCAGAGCTTTGTATTTAATATCAAATGGGATTTTGGGATTGTAGTGAATGGTATCTTTAATAATACTATTCTTAAACCCAATGGAGTTAAGGAAATCAGAAACTAACTGGAGGTTAGCTAAGTTGAATGGTTTCTTGGGTATTGATCCGATGTTGGTTTCGGCCTTCGGGATTAATACTTAGGGAATTGTTCTCTTACAAATTTACGGTTAGAGACCGATGGAATGGTATCTTCATCAACACTGTTCTGAAACCCCGTGTGAAAAGAATAAGTCTTTTAACTAAGATTTAAAGAAGAATTACCAATTAATGAACATTTAATAGGAATTGAAAAGGAATGTAAATCGGGTTTATTGTGAACTGTTTTTTAATGACATTCGTTCTTTAACCCG
Organism: Allium sativum; assembly: GCA_030737875.1. Lineage (NCBI taxonomy): Eukaryota > Viridiplantae > Streptophyta > Magnoliopsida > Asparagales > Amaryllidaceae > Allium > Allium sativum. The sequence goes on along the minus strand of JASFAX010001072.1, from coordinate 28,997 downwards.
ATTTGCAGTGAAATGTGATTTGGAATTTATAAATCTTTATTCTAAGATTTAATGGAATTTCCAAAGTAAAGTTTTCCAGTTTAATAAAATAAATTGGAATGGAATGGGGTTCGATTTGATAATAATCGAAATGAACTTCTGTGGAGGAAGACTAATAATATATATGGAATTTAAAAGGCTTTGCCGTTATTCCATTTATAATTTTAGTCGGGTACGTAAATTGATATCGATTATATATTGGTTTATTTTTCCGTGAAAATTCCATAATTAATTGAATGTGATTTTGGGTTTTTCGTGGGCTGTGTTTTAAATGACATTAGTTCTTTAACCTAGTTAAAGACATGATTTATTTCCTTAATTGGAAAAATCATTAAGTAATGATTGTTGGAAATTAACTGAATTAGAGTTTTAATGAATCTTTAAATAGATTGAAAGGTGAATCTGATAACTAAAATTATCAAATCTAAGAAATGATCGGGAATGGAATATCACCAATTTTGCTCCAAGCGTTAGTTAAATTGTAGTAACCTGTAACTTCCCCGGTAAGGAAAGCCCGGATTGCTTTGAGAACAACACACATCGGAACACAAACAGAAGAATATTTCCTTGTTTATTACAACAATTCCATCATAATACAAGAATATCACAGAGTATGAATCAATATTACACATTTGACAAATATCAGGATTTAAATTACATTTAAATACATAGCAGCGGAAAAATAATACAAAACACAACTGAAGGCGATATACGGATACAGAGCTTTCCAAGTATCGTTCCAGCTGTAAGTCAGGTTCCTGTGAATATAAATCTGCAAAACCAAAACTACTAGCTGCCCGTGTCAAAAATAAGGGCACCCAGAGTTTAGGTTAAAACAATAAACTCCAGGTCAGTCATGTGACTGGTGTGAGAACTAAAACAGTTATTAATCTTTATTTTTAAAGTTAGGTAAATCAAGGGACCATGCCGTATAACACGGAACGGGTTTCCTCCCAAGAATACCAGTGCATAAAACAAACAGCGCAATGCTCAATAAAGAAAATGAAGCTATTATAAGACCCAGGTCGCATCACACAATTCAACGCAAGCCGGAGGATAGGGTTTTACCTTATAATAGCTAAAGAGTGTTTGATACATTTAAAAACAGATTATTTTGATATTACTATAAGTGTATAGTTTCAAAACAATTTCAATCATAAGTATCAATCATAGACGGCATAAGTGTCCCATACCACTATGTCGCCAATACTAGGCTCTACAAATAAAACCGAAATATCACGTATTGGAAATTGGATTCCATCATGAGTCGAGGCAAGGGGCAAGCTCCTCTCCGTTCAAGACACTCTAGCAAATGTCTCAGGACCACACAAAGCGATCCTTGGAATCGGTTAGGCCGGTCCTCTCTTACTTTTGAGGACTGGCAATCCCTGAACACACGTTTCCCGGTCCTATAGGACCTATATAATGGTATGTACGTTGGCTCACATAGTGCCAGTTATCGACCATATATTCGAGGAGCCTCGCATTCCAACAACCACACAGGTAAAAAGTATATAAATGTCAGGGCTGGTAGGTCACTGACATCACCCATAGCAAGAAAGAAACGTCGTGTTCTCCCAACGGTCTGTATCACGTTTTTGACTCATACCGAGGTATGAGGCTCGCGAATTCACGCTATACACAAAGCTATGCCATACAGGCCGTGCTTTGATCTTCAACCACAAGACTTTGCTTTTCAACAGAAGCCTTGATCATCTGCCACTTAGGCATGCCACACAGGCAATTCACTCCATGCGACTGATGTCCATCGATATACAACCTCTGAGCTTGTATGTCTCAGAGAAGGGCGTTAAGCAAGAGAATAAATTCTCCGCCGCCAAACAGATGTATATTTAATAGAGATCAATCAACACAGAATAAAATCCAATGTCAGACACACAGTCCATTTACAAGTCCGTTCTGGGTCTGAACGAAACCGGAGGCACTTTCCTCGCATATCCATCGATCTCCAAGTACGTCTGGACGATCACCAACTGATTCCCTCCTCTTGGGTGTACATCCCAATCAAGATCATCAATAATCATCCAAACGATGTGAAGACTTCCGGTCTTCAACCACCGTCTTCATCTTCGACTTATCGTCGAATCGGTCATTCAGAATGGGTATAAACCCGGCATTTCTGAATAACCCGCGTATATAATAAACAAGTGTTACACAAACACAACATACGCCTCATTCCAATTCAGAATATTCTTTTATTCAAATTTTCACATTCTTAGGGAAATGTTCCCATTAATTTTATCAAAGATAAATTCTTCTAAAATTATTCTTTAATCTTCCTTTGGATATCATTTCAAACCATATTATGGTTTTCCAAATTAGTCGGGATTAGCGAACCACACCAAAGTAATTATTTATTTTATTTCCCAATCCCAACTTATTCATCCCATGGAGCAAAACTGGTAATACTCCATATCTAACACCACGGTGTTATCGGTAAATATTAATTACCATTTCACGTTCAAATCTAATCAAAGATTTAACTATCGCTTTGGAGCAAAACTGGTGATACTCCATTCTCGATCACTTTTCAATCTAATTAAAGATTCATTAAAACTCCACTTAGTTTTAATCTTCCCAAAAATCAATATCCTGTCTTTAACTGGGTTAAAGAACCAATGTCACCTAAAACACAATTCATGATAAACCCAAAATCACTTTCTATTGTTAATCGGGTTAAACAACACGTGTTATTCAAAACATCACTCACAATAAACCCCAAAAACCAATTCAAATTCAATTCCAATTAAATACTAATTACCTGTACAATTTCACTAAATCTTAATTAAAAGATTTATTCTTTTCTAAACTGGGTTCAAGAACAGTGTTATTTACGACACCATTCACGACGAACCCAAAATCCCATTTGATATTAAATACAAGGCTCTAAATAGAAAATATACCGGCTTATATTCAATATCAAATTCTGAAACCAACAAATATCGTATTGGAAATAACGATATAAAATATATCTTTCAAATTTCCACAACCATATCTGTATAATCACGAAATCCAACATCGAAATATTCCAAAGACAATTTTGATTCAAATCCATTCCAATTCAATTATTGGAAATTCTGGTTATTTTCAAAACCATTTCAAATCCAATTTATTATTTTAAAAATAAATGGAATTACAATTCTAGTTCAAAAATAGTTCATTTCGATAAAAAATCTATTTTTATCTTTTCAAATAAGGAATTTTTCATCCCAATTCTTCACAAATCATTCCTTACGATTTTACTCAAATTATTACTATTTTTAATAATTTTATCAAGGCCCGTACAATCGATTTCCATCAACGATCATCGAACTGCACTTACAACGACCTTTTCCAAATTTGATTTGGACATAATTCCAAATCCAACCATTAGATTTCAAATCTCTAATATTCGTTAGAAATCTCTTTTCGATACGAACCCACCGGTTCCGGTTTTAGGAGAATCCGACGGTCGGATCTCACGTAATGTCCATTCGAAGTCAATGGTCGAAATTCACGAACTGCCGCAGCGCGGCGCGTTCTATTCAGGCCATTATATATATAATATATATATATTATATATATTTCGTCAATTTCCTTTTAAAACGTATTTTATAAATCATTTTAAATTTGTTTTCGAAACGATTTCAACTTCATATTCAATTTCGAATCAAAATTGAATATTCCACATCATCGATATACAAATGATAATATTTTCAAAACGTTATATTTTGAAATCACTTCCTTTTCTATATTCATTATAAAAACGAATATAATCGATATAAATATCGTTCGTGTCAAAATGGCACATCTCTAATCAAAACGGCTTTATATATTTCAATAACTTCGTTATTCTATTCAACAAATGAATATTTATTCTATTCAACACATGAATCTATATTTCTTTCAACACATGAATATTCTTAACACATGAGTATCGTCAACACATGACTATTTTTGTTATTTAATATATTTTATAAAATTATGATAAAGATGTAAATTTTATTGTTTAAAATATTTTACTCAACACATGAATATATATTTTATTCAACACATGAATGTTCTTTATTCTATTCAACACATGAATATATATTTTATTCAACACATGAATGTTCTTTATTCTGTTCAACACATGAATATATATTTTATTCAACACATGAATGCTCTGTATTCTATTCAACACATGAATATATATTTTATAATATTCTTTATTTTCCCAATTGGAATGAGGCCCATAAAATTACCATATAATGTTTATTATATGGATTCCATACAACACATGTATATAATAGCAACGATAAATAATCAACCATCATCCAAAGTGCACCACACAACTGCATAAGCATTAAATATAAATAATTAACGCTTACACAGTCTATCGACCAATCGATCGACATACAACTAAATAACTGGGATTAGTGTACGCCAAATATCATCCCAACACCCGTGTGGGGTTTCAATCCACAAACACCGAATATTATTTGTGCAGTTGGGCGACGTGTAAAATTTATCGTTCCAATCAATGTCCATCAAATAGGTGTACATAAACAAACCGTCTGGTTTGTAAATGAATATTTATTTATTCACATTCACGTTAAAAATTATATTTTTAACGATAATTAATTTATTTCAACACATGAATGTTTTATTATCCATTTCACATCAACATCACAAAACAAACTTCACAACACATCAGACAAGCATACAAGTCGTCCATGGTCTGTGGACGACGGGTGTCGGGTGCTGCTAAGCGCCGTCTGCATCCGAGTATATATTTTAACTAGAAAACAAGATTTAAAGTGAGAAGTTCCCACCGATTAGCTAAACCAAACACCACGACTCTTCATATGTAGAAAATCTTCACTGTTCTCGCCTTTTGTCACTTTCGTTGCCCGTATTCACTACATATATAAAAATCACATATTTATATTGTTGTTATGTATATAAAAATCACATTTTTATAACAACGTTATATGGATAAAAATTCTATTATTAGACCGCTGTTCATATAATAAAGATCAAATTTTTACTATCTATATAATATAAAAATCATAATTTTATTCTTTCTAAAAATCATATTTTTACATACTTCATTCTTCAAAAACCATAGAAGCTTGAAAGCGGAGAAAACTCACAATTTTTTCTAACGCCCGGATTTGTTGTTCTGGTTCCAGAATTTGCAAACGAGCTCCAATCTTCACACCATCTTTTTCTCAGCTTAAACGCGTCATTCCGGACAACTTTCACCTAGTGGTCTTTCTTCCGAAAATGTGCCATTTCGCCGGAAATCGCGAAAAGACAGCATTTTGACAGTGTTTGGACAACAGACTTTGGACGCGTTTTCCCGACAACTCCGCAATGAAAAATAGGACTATCATATACCAAATCGAAGAGAAAATCGTGCTCTTCGACTTTGGTCGAGAAGAGTTTTGGCTAGAAATGCACGGTTTGGGAGTTATTCGCGAAATAGTGACAGGGTGTTTTATGCAAAACGGGATTTTTGTGAAAAATGGGTTTTTGGAGGAGGAGGGGCCCACGGTCGGAATTGGGTGGCTGGAGGAGGGCGCCGGACCTGATTGACGTGGGGGAGGTCACTGGTGAGTGGCGGCGGTGGTGATGGGGCCCATGGTGGCGGATTTGGGTGGTGGCTTAGGCTTAGGTTCACAAAACACAAGAGAGAGAGAGAAGGAGGAGGAGGAGAGGGGTAGCGCCGGAGGGAGGTGGTGCTGGTGGTGGCCGTCGGTCAGCGGGAAAGGGGAGGGGCTGATGGGTTTGGAGGATGTCCCCATTTTTGAAGAAAAATGGAAAAAGAGGAGGAAAATTGTGAAGAAGGAAAGGAGGAAAAGGAGATTATATGTCAGTTTCTCCCGAATCGTCCGACTGCAAACGATCTCCGTTTGCCGCGGATTTTGGATATGACATATCACACGTGAAGACGAGTCCAACGAAACAAGTTTCGTCGAATTCCGAGTTCGTTTGACCATCCATTAAAATTTTCAAAAATTCTTAGATAAGCTCTAAAAATGCGATTTTGGCGCACCATTTCTTCTTGCACGCTCACATGCTAACTCCAAACATCATGCCCTTTTGGATTTAACCATTATTAGATGATACGAAACCCAAAAAAAATGAAAACGAATTCTGAGGTCGTATCAATAACGTTCCTTTGTAAAATGACTATCTGTTTTACCCTGAACTGTTTTAGCTCGCACGGCCACATACTAACTCCGTTCGACGCGCCCTTTGGAACTCAACAATGATTTGTCATTATGAATCCAGAAAAATTTATCTCGTCGAATTCTGAGCTCATATGCAACATTTCACTTTTTAAGGGCTATGTATTGCTAATCGAAAACCCCAGCCAATTGCCACTATTCCGGATCTCGGAATTTATCGAAGCTTATACTTTTTGGAGTTGTAAACGGCATTTTGAACTCAATGGAAGTGGTTTTGAGTCCAAATTCATCCGTATGCAAAATTGCTATTTTTAAGGGCTATATTTCCATAGCGACTATTCTGAATTTTCAACTGTACATAACTTTTTATTCCCGCTCTGAAATTTTGATTTTTCGGATTCGTTGGAAAGATATTTTCAAATAGATTCTAACATTTTTGGTTTCGCCAAAATCCGGTTTATTTTGAATCTTGTACATTCATTTGAAATTTGAAATCGAATTATCGAACTACCGCGCCATTTTCAATTCCCTTTATATTTAAAATAAATATTTATATTCTAACGACGATTCAAATAAATATATACGTTCTATTTCTATTCAAAATAAATTTCTCGTCGTCATTATTTAAAATAATTCATTTTAAATATTCAAAATTCACTAAAATTGCCAAAATAAAATTTTTAAATTGGCTCAGAATTTCCGGGTTATTACAATCTCCCCCACTTAAAACTATTCGTCCACGAAAAGGAACGAAGCTGAAAGTTGTTTTACTAACCAACTCAACTTCCATTATTTTCATTACGGCTTAAGTTCTTCAACTTTTCAGTTTCTAAGAACTTTTCGAATTTTTCAAAAATTTGGCTAACACCCTAAATTTTTGAAAAATTTCGCCATAACCTCTCCTGCACCGGGAGCTTCGGGATATTTCAAATAGCCTCCCATGGCCCTCACCAATCCAAAAAGAAAAAGAAACAGCCAATCGGCTCATAAAATGATCCAAACCCAATAAATTTGTAAACATGTACATATTTGTCGGGCAAACAATTTTATTCTTCTGATCTAGCCTCCTTGCTATGACCTGTTCAATGTAAGTACATGTATATGCATGCATTTGCAAATAATTTTCAATACAGTTCAATATTCGGTTCAATTTGGCCTAAATGGTTAAAAATATCCAACCAATAACCAAACAACACAACCATCAATCAATTTGTGGATTATCGTTTCAAATTCATAATTTTGATATATATACAAAAAATCATTTTTTTGATGCCAAATCACAACAATAAACCTATCTAGTTTTGGTTCTCACACCAGTCTAATGGAAATATATAGATATCACACCTTCGAAACCCAAACATAAATATTGGTGATAGAGCTCCATCATCAAAATCATCTTCGAGCGACTAGAGTGTGATCCTATATCTATCCAGTATATTAAAACTTCGAATATACGTTCACGACGCGTATATGCAAAACCTTTATATACTCGATTGTCCAAATTCAATATAAATAAAATATTCAAATACGTATACTTGAATTTAATTTTCAAAACAAAACTTGTTTTCAATTTTTAAATCAAAAATTTTACTCTTTCGACTCATTCTAGGATACTACTGATCCCATCTCTAACGAGTCATCCTAATGGGATAATCCAATATTTGATAAATTCTTTCGTTTGGTTCTAATGTGTCTTGTTCTCGAGATCTGTAAACCAAAGATCTGATACCAAATGAGACAGCCCGACGAAATCTGGTAGGCTTTGCAACCATCCCTTCATCTCCCAAAGCAGCAGGTAAAACCCACCGTGGCTCCCAGTGGTCCCCCAGTACACTTGTTTTACGGCGACCCTCTCGAGCCTCCCGGCCACTGCATACCCAACCCCCGCAAGGGACATGTGGGGGTAAGAGTTTCCCGTTCGCTGCCAAACCGCGAAGCGAGAACCCCTCATCATGACTGCAACAAGAACTGGTGATACTCCATTCTCGATCACTTTTCAATCTAATTAAAGATTCATTAAAACTCCACTTAGTTTTAATCTTCCCAAAAATCAATATCCTGTCTTTAACTGGGTTAAAGAACCAATGTCACCTAAAACACGATTCACGATAAACCCAAAATCACTTTCTATTGTTAATCGGGTTAAAGAACAGGTGTTATTCAAAACACCACTCACGATAAACCCCAAAAACCAATTCAAATTCAATTCCAATTAAATACTAATTAACTGGACAATTTCACTAAATCTTAATTAAAAGATTTATTCTTTTCTAAACTGGGTTCAAGAATAGTGTTATTTACGACACCATTCACGACGAACCCAAAATCCCATTTGATATTAAATACAAGGCTCTGAATAGAAAATATACCGGCTTATATTCAATATCAAATTCTGAAACGAACAAATATCGTATTGGAAATAACGACATAAAATATATCTTTCAAATTTCCACAACCATATCTGTATAATCACGAAATCCAACATCGAAATATTCCAAAGACAATTTTGATTCAAATCCATTCCAATTCAATTATTGGAAATTCTGGTTATTTTCAAAACCATTTCAAATCCAATTTATTTATTTTAAAAATAAATGGAATTACAATTCTAGTTCAAAACTAGTTCATTTCGATAAAAAAATTTATTTTTATCTTTTCAAATATGGAATTTTTCATCCCAATTCTTCACAAATCATTCCTTACGATTTTACACAAATTATTACTATTTTTAATAATTTTATCAAGGCCCGTACAGTCGATTTCCATCAACGGCCATCGAACTGCACTTACAATGACCTTTTCCAAATTTGATTTGGACATAATTCCAAATCCAACCGTTAGATTTCAAATCTCTAATATTCATTAGAAAGCTCTTTTCGATACGAACCCACGGTTCCAGTTTTAGGAGAATCCGACGGTCGGATCTCCCTTAATATCCATTCGAAATCAATGGTAGAAATTCACGAACAGCCGCAGCGCGGCGCGTTCTATTCAGGCCATTATATATAATATATATATATTATTTATATTTCGTCGATTTCCTTTTAAAATGTATTTTAAAAATCATTTTAAATTCGTTTTCGAAACGATTTCAACTTCATATTCAATTTCGAATCAAAATTGAATATTCCACATCATCGATATACAAATGATAATATTTTCAAAAAGTTATATTTTGAAATCACTTCCATTTCTATATTCATTATAAAAACGAATATAATCGATATAAATATCGTTCGCGTCAAAATGGTGCATCTCTAATCAACACGGCTTTATATATTTCAATAACTTCGTTATTCTATTCAACAAATGAATATTTATTCTATTCAACACATGAATCTATATTTCTTTCAGCGCATGAATATTCTCAACACATGAGTATCGTCAATACATGACTATTTTTGTTATTTAATATATTTTATAAAATTATGATAAAGATGTAAATTTTATTGTTTAAAATATTTTACTCAACACATGAATATTTTCAACACATGAATATATATTTTATTCAATACACGAATGTTCTTTATTCTATTCAACACATGAATATATATTTTATTCAACACATGAATGTTCTTTATTCTATTCAACACATGAATATATATTTTATTCAACACATGAATGTTCTTTATTCTATTCAACACATGAATATATATTTTATTCAACACATGAATGTTCTTTATTCTATTCAACACATGAATATATATTTTATAATATTCTTTATTTTCCCAATTGGAATGAGGCCTAATCAATTACCATATAATGTTAATTATATGGATTCCATACAACACATGTATATAATAGCAACGATAAATAATCAACCATCATCCAAAGTGCACCACACAACTGCATAAGCATTAAATATAAATAATTAACGCTTACACAGTCTGTCGACCAATCGATTGACATACAACTGAATAATTGGGATTAGTGTACGCCAAATATCATCCCAACACCCGTGTGGGGTTTCAATCCACAAAAACCGAATATTATTTGTGTAGTTGGACGACGTGTAAAATTTATCGTCCCAATCAATGTCCTTCAAATAGGTGTACATAAACAAACCGTCCGGTTTGTAAATGAATATTTATTTATTCACATTCACGTTAAAAATTATATTTTTAACGATAATTAATTTATTTCAACACATGAATGTTTTATTATCCATTTCACATCAACATCACAAAACAAACTTCACAACACATCAAACAAGCATACAAGTCGTCCATGGTTTGTGGACGATGGGTGTCGGGTGCTGCTAAGCACCGTCTGCATCCTAGTATATATTTTAACTAGAAAACAAGATTTAAAGTGAGAAGTTCTCACCGATTAGCTAAACCAAACACCACGACTCTTCATATGTAGAAAATCTTCACCGTTCTCGCCTTTTGTCACTTTCGTTGCCCGTATTCACTACATATATAAAAATCACATATTTATATTGTTGTTATGTATATAAAAATCACATTTTTATAACTACGCTATATGGATAAAAATTATATTTTTATACCGCTGTTCATATAATAAAGACCAAATATTTACTATCTATATAATATAAAAATCGTATTTTTATTCTTTCTAAAAATCATATTTTTACATACTTCATTCTTCAAAAACCATAGAAGCTTGAAAGCGGAGAAAACACACATTTTTTTCTAATGCCCGGATTTGCTGTTCTGGTTCCAGAATTTGCAAACGAGCTCCAATCTTCACACAATCTTTTTTTTAGCTTAAACGCGTCATTCCGGACAACTTTCTCCTAGTGGTCTTTCTTCCAAAAATGTGCCATTTCGCCGGAAATCGCAAAAAGACAGCATTTTGACAGTGTTTGGACAGCAGACTGACTTTGGACGCGTTTTCCCGACAACTCCGCAATGCAAAATAGGACTATCATATACCAAATTGAAGAGAAAATTGTGCTCTTCGACTTTGCTTTAGAGGAGTTTTGGCTAGAAATGCACGGTTTGAGAGTTATTCGCGAAATAGTGACAGGGTGTTTTATGTAAAACGGGATTTTCGTGAAAAATGGTTTTTGGAGGAGGAGGGGCCCACGGTCGGAATTGGGTGGCTGGAGGGGGGCGCCGGACCTGATTGACATGGGGGAGGTCGCTGGTAGGTGGCGGCTGTGGTGATGGGGCCCATGGTGGCGGATTTGGGTGGTGGCTTAGGCTAGGGTTCACAAAACAAGAGAGAGAGAGAGAGAGAGAGAGAGAGAGGAGGAAGAGAAGGAGGAGGAGGAGAGGGGTAGCGCCAGAGGGAGGTGGTGCTGGTGGTGGCCGTCGGTCAGCGGGAAGGGGGAGGGGCTGATGGATTTGGAGGATGTCCCCATTTTTGAAGAAAAGAGGAGGAAAATTATAAAGAAGGAAAGGAGGTAAAGGAGATTATATGTCAGTTTCTCCCGAATCGTCCGACTGCAAACGATCTCCGTTTGCCGCAGATTTTGGATATGACATAGTACATGTGAAGACGAGTCCAACGAAACAAGTTTCGTCGAATTCCGTGTTCGTTTGACCGTCCATTAAAATTCTCAAAAATGCTCAGATAAGCTCTAAAAATGCGATTTTGGCGCACCAATTCTTCTTGCACGCTCACATGCTAACTCCAAACATCATTCCCTTTTGGATTTAACCATTATTATACGATACGAATCCAGAAAAAAAACGGAATCGAATTCTGAGGTCGTATCAATAACGTTCCTTTGTAAAATGACTATCTGTTTTACCCTGAACTGTTTTAGCTCGCACGGCCACATACTAACTCCGTTCGACGCGCCCTTTGGAATTCAACAATGATTTGTCATTATGAATCCAGAAAAATTTATCTCATCGAATTCTGAGTTCATATGCAACATTTCACATTTTAAGGGCTATGTATTGCTAACCGAAAAACCCAGCCAATTGCCACTATTCCGGATCTCGGAATTTATCGAAGCTTATACTTTTTGGAGTTGTAAACGGCATTTTGAACACAATGGAAGTGGTTTTGAGTCCAAATTCATCCGTATGCAAAATTGCTATTTTTAAGGGCTATATTTCCATAGCGACTATTCTGAATTTTCAACTGTACATAACTTTGTATTCCCGCTCTGAAATTTTGATTATTCGGATTCGTTGGAAAGATATTTTCAAATAGATTCTAACATTTTTGGTTTTGCCAAAATCCGGTTTATTTTGAATCTTGTACATTCATTTGAAATTTGAAATTTGAAATCGAATTATCGAACTACCGCACCATTTTCAATTCCCTTTATATTTAAAATAAATATTTATATTCTAACGATGATTCAAATAAATATATACGTTCTATTTCTTTTCAAAATAAATTTCTCGTTGTCATTATTTAAAATAATTCATTTTAAATATTCAAAATTCACTAAAATTGCCAAAATAAAAAATTTAAATTGGCTCAGAATTTCCGGGTTATTACATAAATCTTTAATTAGATTTGAACGTGAAATGGTAATTAATTTTACCGATAACACCTTGGTGTTAAATATGAAGTATTACCAGTTTTTACTTCATGGGATGAATATGTTAGGATTGGGAAATTAAAACAATTGATTACGTCGGTAAGTGATTGACATAGAAATGTGTTTATTTTATGCTTTTATATCTTATCTTCTGTATATAAATAAATATTACTTGGGTATTGTTTTGTTACTTTTACAGATATTCCAACCCAGCCCGCATGCAACCAGAAATGTAGAGAAATAGAGTTCAATTTGCTATGTATTTGCATTTTGAAGAATTGTAGATGAAGATATCACATCTAGTTGCTGTTGGACAAGAAAAGGATTGATAACAAGGCTTTGCACATCACAAATCAATGAAGAAGTGTCAAGGAAACAAGAGGAAAAGAGAAAAGGCCCAAATTTGCTTTAATTATCAAAGGCCCATTTATGTTTCTCATTGTAAACTAATTAGTGATGTAATGACCAGGCCCAATTATCATTAGGGTTAGGGTTAGGGTTTGGCTATCTACCCTATATATACCCTTGTAATGGCATTGTAGCCACCATCCTATCCTACATCTCATTCTATTCTCTTCTTCATTAATAAAACTCAATTTTCTTTTTATGCAATTTTCTATTTCTTAGCAATTAGTGTTGTCTACACGATTAGATTCGGTAGAACACTATTTGTATTTTGCATTTCTTTTCATTAGTGATTGACCGTCTGATTAGATTCAACGGTAATCCTAATTTTATTTCCTGTTGTTATTTATATTCTGCACTTTTATTTTCTGTATTTTAATCGCGTTCATAGTTTAAATTGGATTTGATTAGATTTGAATCTGATTCATGGTCTCATTGCTTTTCCATTGAAATTGTGATCTGATCGTCGGTTCAGTTAGATCTGTTCTGAATTAAATTACAGTTTTAATTTTGTTTTGTTTTATTTTCAAAATCAACCTCCAAAGTTTGTCTAACTCGCCCAAGAGATTAGATAAATAATTTGATTTTAATCTACCTCCCTGTGTTCGACCTGTATGCTACACACCTGTATGCTTGCAGAATTTATTACAAATGTCGCGCTTTTCTAATTCATAGGAAAGCGACGATCAGTAAGGTTCGTTAATCTCGACTAGTTTGGAAAAACCATAATTTGGTATGGATTGATTTCCAAAGGAAGATTAAAGAATAAATTAAAAGAATTTATCTTTGATAAAATTAATAGGAACCTTTCCCAAAGGATATGAATATTTAAAAAAAAGAATATTCAGAATTGGAATGAGGCGTATGTTGTGTTTTTATAGCACTTGTTTATTTTGTACGCGAGTTATTCAGAAAGACCGGGTTTATCCCATTCTGAATAACTGAATCGGCGATGAGTCGACGATGAAGACGGTGGTTGAATACCGGAGGTCTTCACATCATTTGGATGATTACTAATGTCTTTATTGGGTTGTACACCCAAAACGAGGTAATAAGTGGTGATCGTCCAGACGTACTTGGAGATCGACCGGATATGCGAGGACTTCTCTCTTGTATTGGACAGACGGGGTGAGGAATAAGGTGCCTCCGGTTTTCTTCAGACCTAGAACGAACTTGAAAACGGACTGTGTGTCTGACATTGGATTTCATTCTGTGTGATTGATAGACATTAGTTGCATAGCGTGAATTGCCTGTGTGACATGCTGAGATGCAAATGATCAAGGCTTCTGTTGAAAAGCAGAGTCTTGTGGTTGATGATCAAAGCATAGCTTTAATATAGCACCACTTTGTGTATAGCGTTGATTCGCGAGCCTCACACCCCGGTGTGAACCAGAAATGGGAGAGGACCTCAAGGAGGACATGCGTTTCCCTTTATCTAGGAGTGGTGTCTAGGTTTTGCATGCTTAGATGTTTTACTAATGTGGATGATGGATAGCGAGGCGCCTCGGTTATATCGGTCTTTGCGGAGCCGATGGATGGTATGGTCTTTATACAGACCAGACTGACGCCCTATAGGGCAAGGAAACGTAGTGTTCAAGCATTTTAATCCACTCCGTGTGGACCGGCCCTTACGATCCAAGGCGCAATTGCGGCTATATCCTGAGGGGCGGGCTAAAGCGTCTCGAATTCGGTAAGGACGATCCCTTGCCTTGGTTCACAGACGGAAATCCAACTTCCAATATGTGACAATTGCGGTTTTGATTATAGAGCCTAGTATTAGCGACATGATATATGGTACCCATGCCGTCTAGGATTGATACATTTATATTTGAAGTTGTTTTATACACTATGCACTTATAATAGTATCAAATGACTTGTTTTAAACGTACCAAGCATGTTTGGCTATTATAAGGGAAAACCTTATCTTCTGGCTTGCGTTGCATTGTGGACCTGGGTCTTATAATAGCTTCATTTTTCCAAAAAGCATTGCGCTATTTTGTTATATGCACTGGTATTCTTATGAGGAAACCCGTTCCGTGTTATACAGCGTGGTCCCTTGATATATCTGATTTAAAGTAAAGTTTTAAATAACTGTCTTAGTTCTCACACCAGTCACATGACTGACCTGGAGTTTATTGTTTTAACCTAAACTCTGGGTGCTCCTATTTTCCACATGGACAGTTAGTAGTTGGGTTTTGCAGATATTATATTCACAGGATCCTGGTTTATAGTTGAAGGGATATTCGGAAAGCTCTGTATCCTTGTATTTCTTTCAGTTGCATTTTGTATTAATTTTCGGCTGCATTGTAATGTAACGACCCGGATTTTCAGCGACTTTGGTTATCGACATAAACACGATGTCGATAACCAAAACATCGAAAAATCCCGGTAATTAATGAAAGAAATTAGAAGGTGAGAATAGATAAGATAGAAACTTAGAATAGAAGAAGAAGAAGAACACAACATCAGAGTAACACGAACCTCACATCAGAACGAATAACATATAATAGATAACATAACTTTGAAATATAACAGTTATGTATACAATAGCACTTATCAGAGTACAGCACTTACAACACAGCGGAAATAACTATAGCTATATGATCTTGAAGCCTCCTGCTCCAAGCTCTCCAAGTATATCTGTAAAATCCTGACTACTTGACTGCCCGTACAAAATTGGACACCCAAGAGTTTAGGGAAAACAACAAAGTAAACTCCGGGTCAGTCATGGGACTGGTGTGAATAAAACAGTTTAAACAGGTATATGAACAAGTAAACGATATCTCATAAGACCACGCCGCAGAACGGAACGGGTTTTTCCCTTATGAGAATCCAAAATATCTTTATATCAAAAACCTTTTGATATTATAATAATGTCTATGTACAAATAGATATCAACTAGCAGAAACGCTTTCATCTCACGTTCTACATATATAGTATACAATCAAAATCGCAAGCATGTATTGGATAATGGATTTCCAACTATGACAAGGTATGGAACCACCTTCCGATCAGTGTACTCTAGGAACGATACACTGGAGTTCAACAAGAACATCTTGCAACTCAGCCACACATGACCGACCACTCATTTCGCTTGAGTGTATCGAATGTATATCACCAATGGTTGGGATCAGCAACCATTCCCATAAATATATATGGGACAGCATTGATAGATTTAAGAAACAAATGAATATTCTCTAGATAGGTGATTATACACCCTACTTCGGTGCGACCGGCTTAGCCATGCTGCCTGCCCGATTTCTGTCATTTACCGGTTGATGAGGCAAGAAGCTACGCTTTATCATCACATCAGATTCACTTCGAATGCCACATTGTCAGATCCATCGAAATTAACTAATTGACGTCTATGACAGTACATTACGTGTCAGTTAAAAGAAGTTTCCTTCTCTGCTTCCACTCTTGGTACGGTTGAAGAAATCAATGTACGTGACCTTTCTGGAAATACTCTGTCATACATTCATTCATACAAGTCATCCTCATTCACTTAGAATGTCACATAGTCATACCCGCCAAATCACAAATTGACTTATCCAAAAATAACACGGGTATACTGAAACACCCCACCTCCGTTAGGGTCACTCTCAAAGGGAATGCCCTAATTTTGGTGGAGGTTTTTAAGTATAAGTCACAGATATACAAGACAGATATAAGAACACATATTTGTAAACAACGGAAAAACAACAACTTTTATTTCATAAAAGCAAATACGTGTTACAAAACATCACCATGATTGTCTTACATCCTTTCCAAAAACATAACATAACTCCTTCATAATCTGTCTTGATTACATTATTAAAGAAGCATAAATAAAACATAGATAAACTGCAAAAGCGCCATAGTGGATTGTCCAAAGCCATAGTTCAAAGCGAAAAAGTCCAAGCAATACATTTCTCTTCTTCAAGCTGGATGTTAAGGCTGGTCAAGCTGCTGTGTTCCCTCCCTATGGACATGGGGGGGGGGGGAAACGGAAGAAAAGAAGACGAAAGAAAAGTAGAGTCAGACATAAAGCCTGAGTAAGTCTAGTACTATTCTGTCTATGAATAAAGAACTGGGTATGATAAGTATAAACAAGAAGTGGGCAAGCACTATAAACTTGGTTAAGTTGTCTAGGGTCGAATATACTATCGTACCCCATGTGAATCTCTGAACCCATATAGACTAGTTTCCAATTGGCACCCCATAATCAGAGTGATGTGATCCATTCTATGATGATCGGCTCCTACTCGCATAGTTACATGTGTCTTACGGCCCCCGATGTTGTAGTTACCTATGCTGGTCCCACCATGGGGTGTATCAAGTCCCGTGGTGGCGGCCCGACACAATTCTAGAATGCACAGGTATGCTACTGGTGTCCAGTGCCTTATTTTTCTGCGCCGGAGTGTGTGCACGCCCGCACCCCGTTAGAACCTACACTGCTACACCACCGCCGTCGATTTGACCTCTTACAATCAGCCCAGTAATCGTGCCCCACCCTGCCTAGTTTCAGGGTATCCTGATACACCTTCTAGGGTTACTGCTGAAAAGGGTCCCCCGTTACTAGGTTTTCTATCTCTAGCCAACATGCTAAGTTGGTTAAGTGTTTTCTAACCTAACCCCCACCAGTCCGTTAAGTTTAGCATGTTCTATTTTGATTAAGTCTTTAGTTCACTTAATCCTAACAATCCTGACTCGGCCTTAATTATCTTATTAAAGCCTTGACCTCTCACATTAGATAGGTATTGTTGTGGCTGCCTGTTGCCGGTTGGTTCCGGGCAGTCTTACGCCACAACTCAGTCTAACCTCGGGTCCTTATTGGGCTCCATGTTTAACCTCCCACATTGGATAGGTATTGTTGTGACTACTGGACAGCCGGGCGGTTCCGGGCAGGTTTACATCACAACTCAATCCAACCTCGGGTTAAACACATCGTATGTTCTACATTTACATATTTTGTCTTTCTTCTTTATTTTCTTATATGTAAATATTTGCGGCCCATTATTAAGTTAATGGTGTAAAGGTTACACCAATCATGGGCCCAACCCATACTTGAATTTGGGCCCTTCTACTTTATATTTTCATTTATTAATTAATTTAACCCAACGTTATTTTCCCCCGTTCAACACGTCCGTTTATTATATATATGTTGGGCTTAGCCTTTTAAAGCCCAACTTAGCCATGCGAAAAGGGGAGGCTTAAAGCGTGATTACATACACAAAAAGGGGAAGGTGAGCGCATGAACTTGCAACATAACGTTGGAACTACAAAATAGAAACTGGTGTACTTGCATAGTGGTAACATATACTTTGGTCATAAAGCATAGGTGACATGAATCAAAGCATGTAAACTTGTAGTTGAGATAAGAATCTAAATTGGGTATCATTATTGACACATAGTCATAACTACAACATGAACCTATATTTTTATTTAGGCATAATGTCAAACATAGCATGGCATAAATATTGCTAACATAAGCATGGCATAATGTCAAACATAAGCATGGCATAAGTATAGTTAAATTTGTTCACATAACCATGGCATAAATATTTCTATCATGAAATCATGATTTTTACTTTAGTCATGCAAACTTGCAAAAAGGGATTTTGAATCTAACCTAGCAATGTACCACATATGTCATCATATAATTCTTGTAAACAATATAGACTTAATTATGAAAAAATATCAAACATAGCCTAGTCATATTCATAAGTTTACAAATAGGTTTTTCTAGTACAAAAGCATGGCTTAATACATGATGCCCAATTTTTTTACATAATTTCATATGGATTATGATAACCCAAACTTATTCCAATTACTTCACAAAAATGATGTTTGTATAAAAATACACATTATGATGGCATAGTAGCAAAACCCCAAACTTGCATGAATTTAAATCAACTACATACATGTAGCTTCAACATGGATTACATAATTTGCGAAATATTCCAAACGTATACTTGCATAGAACTACCGCATGTAGTTCTTTATAATGAATAACATAATTCGAGAATATCCAAACGTATACAATATTCCAAATCGATAGTAACGCACAAATTATGAATTATTTATCACCACAACTAAGTATACAAACCAACACAGTTATTTGTTCATACCAAAGTAATACTCTACTTACAATGGTGTGGCGAATTCTCAAATTTAGGGATTTGAAGATGCGGTTTGATTTGATTGAGTTGCTTTATGCCTTAGAATTTTCCTCCTAATCCTCTCTCCAATTGGTGGCTACTCCTAGTCGTTCCTCAGCAACATGGCGGCTTTGTTCTTATTTTTGAATGAATAGATTAGGGTTAGTCTAGGGTTGTTTTTATAGAGGTTATGAACTGATTAGGACCATTGATGTTGCTTGGATTGATCGTAGCCATTCATTCGCAAGAGAGACCAATTAGAGCCTGCCACCTAGCCCTAATGACAAAGCAGACCACAGAAAATCGACCAACATAGTATAGGCCAGCCAGGTTGGACTGGGCTCGACCTGGCTCTGGACCAGGTCGACATGCCTGTCGACAGCCCTGTCGACCTGGTTAGACCAGGTCGACAGCCCAGTCGACCTGGGTGCGTCAGGCGGGTGTTTTTCCGCCCTGGCCCATTGGGCCCCATTTTGGAATTTAAACTTGATTTTTCTGAGTTATTTTATTCTGTTTGAATTTTAAATTTAATTCAGAAACTTCCGAAGGCCATATCTTCTTCATACGGACTCCGTTTTTCGAAAACTCAGACTCTATTTCGCGTATTTTTCCGAGACGAACGCAATGGCGTATCTCGTTTCCCTTAGTTCTTGGATTTGAAATTAATTATACTTTAATTTGTTAATTTCACAGTTATAGAATTCGCGGGGTGTTACATTCTCCCCCGCTTAAAAGGATTTCGTCCCCGAAATCTTCAAGTTAGGAGGAATGTATATCCTAACATCCAATCATCCATCTACTCATCCATCAAACACGAGCATCCATTGTCCTTAAAAGACTTCTAATGCTTCATGATCATATGCGAAGTGTGTGTGTACATGAACTTATCTAATGCAAAATCAGGCGGTCTACTGATTCAGTTGACCTCCTTAATGCGAATTATGTAAGTGCCATGAATCCATTATGTATGCAAATTTTCCTATTCATGATTCTACATGAGTGCACAATCATTCATTACAAATGCAACATCCATATGACAACACATTAAAGTTCAACCATATACGAATGCAAACATTTATGCATATGCAATATGAAGTGACTGAGCCAATCTAAAACCTAGATTGTGTGTGTATATGCAACCACGAGCAACCACTAGCAATCACTTGCAACCACTTGCAACCATCATCCATAACATGTTTCAATTACATGTTTTCATCCAAAAAGCTTCTACCTAAAATATAAGGTCGAGGAAATATACCTAAAAAGATAGATAAAAGCGCAACTTAAGGAAAAAGAAAGATCAAGGATGTACCCTCGAACAGAAAAGGGTAGGCAGTGCGTATTCTAGCTTCAGTTTCCCAAGTCGCGTCTCCCTCGGCGTCGCTCCACTGAACTTTGACAAGCTTGACTTCACGGTTGCGTAGCTTCTTCACTTCCGTTCCTAAGATGCGGGTTGGAACTTTTCTTATGGTTGCTTCGCGTTCCACTTCGGCCTCTTCGAGGATATTTCGCTCTACCACTTCAGCAGACTCATGTAGACATTTTCGGAGATGTGAAACGTGAAAAACGTTGTGGACTCCAGCCAACTTCTCGGGTAGCTCTAATCTATAGGCCATTTTCCCAATTTTCTCGATGATAGGGAATGGCCCTACGAACCTTGGCGCTAGCTTTCCTGTGGTTCCAAAACGAACAATGTTCCTTAGCGGTGATACCTTGAGAAAAACTCTGTCTCCAACCTCAAATTCAAGGTCGGTTCTCCTCTTGTCGGCATAGGACTTTTGTCTGTCTTGGGCCGTCTTCATCCTTCTTTGTATTAAGTCTACTTTCTCTGAGGTCTCTCGGATCATATCTGGTCCAAGTATGAGCTTATCCGTGGACTCCCACCAACAAGTGGGCGATCGGCACGGTCTTCCATATAAAGCTTCGAAGGGCGCCATTCCGATGGTTGCTTGATAGCTGTTGTTGTAGGCAAATTCCACCAAAGGAAGGTGGTCTTCCCATGTCCCTCCGAAGTCGAGGACGCATAGTCTTAAAAGGTCTTCCAAAACTCTGTTCACTCTCTCTGTTTGGCCGTCGGTTTGGGGATGATAGGCTGTGCTCAAGCACAACTGCGTTCCTACTGCTTCTTGCAGACTCCGCCAAAACTCACTGGTGAAGATGGGGTCTCGGTCACTAACAATGCTAGATGGTATTCCATGGAGTCGAACGATTTCCTTGAGGTAAAGTGATGCTAGGGATGAGGCAGTTCTTTTACTTTTGACAGGTAAAAAGTGGGCGCTTTTAGTAAGCCTATCCACTATTACCCAAATGCTAGTGTTGCCTCTCCTAGACCTAGGCAGCCCATCGATGAAGTCCATTGAGATGCTATCCCACTTCCACTGTGGGACCTCTAGAGGATGTAGTAGTCCGCCAGGCTTTTTCTGTTCCACTTTAACCTGTTGGCACACCATACACTTAGAAACGAATTCTGCCACGTCCTTTTTCATGCCGTTCCAGAAGAAAGTCCTTTTTATGTCTTTGTACATTTTATCTCCGCCTGGGTGTATCGTCATCTTGGAGTGATGTGCTTCCTCGAGAACCTTCTTTATTAAATCTTTTGTCTGTGGGACGCATAGTCTTCCGTCTTGCCTTAGCAACCCCTTATCGTCGATGGAGTATCTGCTGAGGTGACTTGAAGTCTCACCCCTAATTAGCCTATCAATCATTTCCACAAGCTGAGGGTCTTCGCGTTGTGCTTCCCCTACTGAATCCACTAAAGTTGGGCGCACTTCGAGAGATGCTAGCAAGCCTGGTACGAAATCGGAGGAAGGCCTAAAGTCGAAGCTGGCTATAAACTCTAGGCTTTGTCTTTCAACAAACAACGGGCTTAGGGTCAATTTCTTTCGGCTCAACGCGTCTGCCACTACGTTGCCTTTGCCCGGAGTATAGGAGATTTCGAAATCGTACGAGGCAAGAAACTCCATCCATCTTTGTTGCCTCAAGTTAAGATCCTTCTGCGAGAAAAGATATTTCAACGATTTATGGTCAGTGTAAAGTTCGAACTTCTCACCTAGGAGATAGTGTCGCCAAGACTTGAGTGCAAAGACGATGGCGGCTAACTCAAGATCGTGGGTTGGGTAGTTCTTTTCGTGCACTTTCAACTGCCTCCCGTCATAAGCTACTACCCTTCCTTCTTGCATTAAGACGGCGCCTAGCCCTGTCCCACATGCATCCGTATAAACAGTGAACATCTTGCTCCCATCTGGCATCGTCAAAACCGGGGCTGTTGTAAGAGCCCTTTTTAGTCGTTGGAAAGCAAACTCGCAATCCAAGTCCCAATTGAACACTAGATTCTTCTTAGTCAATTTCGTGAGCGGAGCTGAGATTTTCGCAAAATCCCTTATAAACTTTCGATAGAAACCTGCTAGTCCTAGAAAGCTTCGGACCTCAGTTGCATTCCTTGGTGTCTTCCAATCCTGTACCGCCACTACCTTGGCAGGGTCCATTGCTAACCCTTGTTTGGATACTATGTGCCCAAGGAACCTCACCTCTTCTCTCCAAAAGTGGCATTTGGAGAATTTGGCTTTTAGTTGATGGACTCGCAAAGTTTCCATGATTGCCCTTAAGTGCTGAGCATGTTCCTCTTCACTCTTTGAGAAAATAAGGATATCATCTACGAAGACCACTACGAATTTGTTGAGGAAATCTCTAAATACCCTACTCATCAGGTCCACGAAGTAAGCAGGTGCATTTGTCAAGCCGAAAGGCATGACAAGCCATTCAAAGAAGCCGTCTGGGGTTCTGAACGCCGTTTTATCGATGCTATCTTCAGCCACCCTTAGCTGATGAAAACCGGTTGCTAAATCGAGCTGGGAGAAAACAGACGCTCCTACAAGCTGGTCAAATAAATCGTCAATTCTAGGGAGACGGTGCCTATTCTTCTTCGTTAGCTTGTTGAGCTCCCTATAGTCAACACATAGACGGAGTGAACCATCCGCCTTTGTAGCGAACACCACTGGAGCGCCCCATTCTGAAATGCTTCTCCTAATGAACCCCTTTTCTAGAAGCTCTTTAATTTGTTTACTGAGCTCTTTCCTTTCTCGTGGAGCCATGTGTCTAACGGGCAACGCAACGGGCTTTGCATTATCTACAAGATTTATGCGGAAGTCTATTTCCCGCTTCGGAGGTAAGCCCTTCACCTCTTCAAAGGCATCCGGATATTCCCGGACCACTCTAACTGATTGCAAATTTTCAACAGAGGCATCTAGCGATTCAAGATAACTAAGCATAACCGCATACGAGGGATTACAAGAAATTTCCAAAGTATTACCGAGCTGGGTTAGGAGCCTAACAACCCTTTTCTCACAATCAAGGATGGCCCCATTACTGGATAGCCAATCCATACCCAAAATCAAACCATAACCCGAAAAGCCCAAAACAAAGGCACTACATTGAAATTCTACACTTAGAATAGAAATTTTCAATTCCAAACAGATCATAGACAAATGAGTTGGGCCCCCAATTGGGTTTGAAACAATTAAGGGGTCCTCTACCATACTAGTTTTTAGGTGCAGAGATTCTACTAAAGCAGACGAGATAAAGGAGTGTGATGCGCCAGAATCAAATAAAGTGCGAACGGGGTGATCATAAAGATAAACTACACTTTCTACAGAAGTATTTATACCTCGCTGTTGCAGAGGTGGCGCTTCTAGCACATGAACCTGTGCCCCTGGGGTGGATCCAGCCCTCTGCCCCTGTCCTCGTTTCTTTGGGCAGTCCTTAGCCCTGTGGCCCGTCTCACCGCAAGAAAAGCACCCACCATTCTCCATGGCCTTCTTTTTCCGGCAGTCCTTTACTAAGTGCCCCACTTTGCCCCAGAAATTGCACTTCCTCTTCTCTTTGTTGCCTTTCCCGACCTTCTTAAAGTCTGTCTTCTTAGGCTGCAAACCCTCTTTCTTCCCTTGAGAGCTTTCTGCCTTTGTCTCCTTCTTGCCCTTATCCTCTTCATTCAGCAATGCCATTTGCACCAATCTTTCATACGTGGCTCCCATGGGTATATGGGTCATGGCCAAACTTTGTAATGGCTCATTCAACCCTTTGACGAAACGGAGAGCCTTCTTGTGCGGGGTATTGACTAGGTCAAGCCCAAACCTAGCCAGCTCATCGAACTGATTCACATACTCTCTGACTGTCGTGTCCCCTTGCTTAAGAAATAAGAATTTTTCCAACTGTAAACTTCTTTCCGCATCTGAGAGAAATTTAGTCTCAAACCTTGCCCTAAAGTCCTCCCATGTCTCCACTGGTCTTTCAGCATTAGTGACTTCCCACCAGTAGGAAGCCTCGCCCTTCAATAGCCATACTGCCAATTGTACTTTTTGTCTATCCTCTACCTCAAAGATGATGAATAGGTCCTCTGTTTCTTTTAGCCAATTTCTAGCTGCCACGAAGGACTCAGTTCCATGGAAATCCTTTCCTCCCATAGCTTTAAAATCTTTACATATCTTAGCAAACGTGTTTCCCCGAGGAGGAGGTGGAGGAAAAGGTGCCGCTGCAGCTGGATGATTTCCTGCAGCTGGGGGAGGAGGAACGGTAGGACCTGGCTGAGTGGCTCTTGCTTCCAAGAACCGTCTAAACCAACCAGGTATTGGCACCCCTTCTGGCAAGTTAAGATCTTCGGACATGCTGAAACAAAAAGGATAGATTCAAAACGAAGGATAAGAGATGGTACCTATGGCTTTGGGGAGTGGGCTTTGCCTTTTTAAAATAAAATAATATTTTTCTTTTTAAAAATGCTTCTTTAAATTTCCTTTTTTGAAAATAATTTTCAAAACTTTTTATCTTATCTGGTAAACCTATGCTCTGATACCAAGTGAAACACCCCACCTCCGTTAGGGTCACTCTCAAAGGGAATGCCCTAATTTTGGTGGAGGTTTTTAAGTATAAGTCACAGATATACAAGACAGATATAAGAACACATATTTGTAAACAGCGAAAAAACAACAACATTTATTTCATAAAAGCAAATACGTGTTACAAAACATCACCATGATTGTCTTACATCCTTTCCAAAAACATAACATAACTCCTTCATAATCTGTCTTGATTACATTATTAAAGAAGCATAAATAAAACATAGATAAACTACAAAAGCCCCATAGTGGATTGTCCAAAGCCATAGTTCAAAGCGAAAAAGTCCAAGCAATACATTTCTCTTCTTCAAGCTGGATGTTAAGGCTGGTCAAGCTGCTGTGTTCCCTCCCTGTGGACCTGGGGGGCGGGGGGGAACGGAAGAAAAGAAGATGAAAGAAAAGTAGAGTCAGACATAAAGCCTGAGTAAGTCTAGTACTATTCTGTCTATGAATAAAGAACTGGGTATGATAAGTATAAACAAGAAGTGGGCAAGCACTATAAACTTGGTTAAGTTGTCTAGGGTCGAATATACTATCGTACCCCATGTGAATCTCTGAACCCATATAGACTAGTTTCCAATTGGCACCCCATAATCAGGGTGTTGTGATCCATTCTATGATGATCGGCTCCTACTCGCATAGTTACATGTGTCTTACGGCCCCCGATGTTGTAGTTACCTATGCTGGTCCCACCATGGGGTGTATCAAGTCCCGTGGTGGCGGCCCGACACAATCCTAGAATGCACAGGTATGCTACTGGTGTCCAATGCCTGATTTTTCTGCGCCGGAGTGTGTGCACGCCCGCACCCCGTTAGAACCTACACTGCTACACCACTGCCGTCGATTTGACCTCTTACAATCAGCCCAGTAATCGTGCCCCACCCTGTCTAGTTTCAGGGTATCCTGATACACCTTCTAGGGTTACCGCTGAAAAGGGTCCCCCGTTACTAGGTTTTCTATCTCTAGCCAACATGCTAAGTTGGTTAAGTGTTTTCTAACCTAACCCCCACCAGTCCGTTAAGTTTAGCATGTTCTATTTTGATTAAGTCTTTAGTTCACTTAATCCTAACAATCCTGACTCAGCCTTAATTGTCTTAATAAAGCCTTGACCTCTCACATTAGACAGGTATTGTTGTGGCTGCCTGTTGCCGGTTGGCTCCGGGCAGTCTTACGCCACAACTCAGTCTAACCTCGGGTCCTTATTGGGCTCCATGTTTAACCTCCCACATTGGATAGGTATTGTTGTGACTACTGGACAGCCGGGCGGTTCCGGGCAGGTTTACATCACAACTCAATCCAACCTCGGGTTAAACACATCGTATGTTCTACATTTACATATTTTGTCTTTCTTCTTTATTTTCTTATATGTAAATATTTGCGGCCCATTATTAAGTTAATGGTGTAAAGGTTACACCAATCATGGGCCCAACCCATACTTGAATTTGGGCCCTTCTACTTTATATTTTCATTTATTAATTAATTTAACCCAACGTTATTTTCCCCCGTTCAACACGTCCGTTTATTATATATATGTTGGGCTTAGCCTTTTAAAGCCCAACTTAGCCATGCGAAAAGGGGAGGCTTAAAGCGTGATTACATACACAAAAAGGGGAAGGTGAGCGCATGAACTTGCAACATAACGTTGGAACTACAAAATAGAAACTGGTGTACTTGCATAGTGGTAACATATACTTTGGTCATAAAGCATAGGTGACATGAATCAAAGCATGTAAACTTGTAGTTGAGATAAGAATCTAAATTGGGTATCATTATTGACACATAGTCATAACTACAACATGAACCTATATTTTTATTTAGGCATAATGTCAAACATAGCATGGCATAAATATTTCTAACATAAGCATGGCATAATGTCAAACATAAGCATGGCATAAGTATAGTTAAATTTGTTCACATAACCATGGCATAAATATTTCTATCATGAAATCATGATTTTTACTTTAGTCATGCAAACTTGCAAAAAGGGATTTTGAATCTAACCTAGCAATGTACCACATATGTCATCATATAATTCTTGTAAACAATATAGACTTAATTATGCAAAAATATCAAACATAGCCTAGTCATATTCATAAGTTTACAAATAGGTTTTTCTAGTACAAAAGCATGGCTTAATACATGATGCCCAATTTTTTTACATAATTTCATATGGATTATGATAACCCAAACTTATTCCAATTACTTCACAAAAATGATGTTTGTATAAAAATACACATTATGATGGCATAGTAGCAAAACCCCAAACTTGCATGAATTTAAATCAACTACATACATGTAGCTTCAACATGGATTACATAATTTGCGAAATATTCCAAACGTATACTTGCATAGAACTACCGCATGTAGTTCTTTATAATGAATAACATAATTCGAGAATATCCAAACGTATACAATATTCCAAATCGATAGTAACGCACAAATTATGAATTATTTATCACCACAACTAAGTATACAAACCAACACAGTTATTTGTTCATACCAAAGTAATACTCTACTTACAATGGTGTGGCGAATTCTCAAATTTAGGGATTTGAAGATGCGGTTTGATTTGATTGAGTTGCTTTATGCCTTAGAATTTTCCTCCTAATCCTCTCTCCAATTGGTGGCTACTCCTAGTCGTTCCTCAGCAACATGGCGGCTTTGTTCTTATTTTTGAATGAATAGATTAGGGTTAGTCTAGGGTTGTTTTTATAGAGGTTATGAACTGATTAGGACCATTGATGTTGCTTGGATTGATCGTAGCCATTCATTCGCAAGAGAGACCAATTAGAGCCTGCCACCTAGCCCAAATGACAAAGCAGACCACAGAAAATCGACCAACATAGTATAGGCCAGCCAGATTGGACTGGGCTCGACCTGGCTCTGGACCAGGTCGACATGCCTGTCGACAGCCCTGTCGACCTGGTTAGACCAGGTCGACAGCCCAGTCGACCTGGGTGCGTCAGGCGGGTGTTTTTCCGCCCTGGCCCATTGGGCCCCATTTTGGAATTTAAACTTGATTTTTCTGAGTTATTTTATTCTGTTTGAATTTTAAATTTAATTCAGAAACTTCCGAAGGCCATATCTTCTTCATACGGACTCCGTTTTTCGAAAACTTAGACTCTATTTCGCGTATTTTTCCGAGACGAACGCAATGGCGTATCTCGTTTCCCTTAGTTCTTGGATTTGAAATTAATTATACTTTAATTTGTTAATTTCACAGTTATAGAATTCGCGGGGTGTTACATATACAGCTAAGAGAAACGAATTCCTCCACCACCAAACGTGAATACGTTTGGACAGATCAACTTACGCGATCCATTGGATATACTCTGTCAGACCTTCGTCCATACAAGTTGTCCTGGGACTGGACAAACCGAAGGCACTATTCAGTATATCCATCTTAGTCACTGTTATCTAAGACTTATACAACAGCCCTTGCATTTTACTCCATCTTCAATTATCTTTGGCATATATGATTCGCAACGCTTATGCCAATACAGAGTGGTTCTTTGGATAATAATCCAACCGGTCTCTCCATATTAACAACGTTAAAATGGTCAAAACTTCGATAGTCTGTGATTTAACCATCAAAGAAAAACAAGTGTGCAAACAACGATATTATTTCTAGATGGAAATGATATCGGTAAATCATCAACATATATCTGTATATATATATATATATATTAACATTGCCTTATTTTCTATGTTTAGCAAATATATGTTATTAACACTGGAAAACGTTTTCCATTTGCTTATTTACAAATCACTACTCTTCCCCAACTATCAGTCCCTGACTGTAAACTAGTATGAGAACAAGCCCCTAAGTATAAATCCCAAAGGCCGAAACCAACAACAGATAGGCACTTAGAAAACCATT